>JAANYP010009453.1:0-60474 GCA_020465985.1 Centrapalus pauciflorus | reverse complement strand
GAAAATGAGGAAGATTCAGAGTCTGATAACTCAGAGGATTCAGAAGGACAGGAGGTAAATTCTATTTCAGATTCTGATATTGACGACTCATGCATATTAGAAGAAAAACTAACTAATATGGCTTTCATGCTTAAAAAGTTTGAAAAATCCTTAAAAGCAGAAAAGAAAAAGGTTCATTCTTTGGAAAACAAACTTCTAAATGAAAACAATTTAGTCCTAGATTTTTCCAAAGATAAAGCCTTAGCTTTACGAGCTGTCTCAGACTTACAAGATAAGGAAAAAGAACTTCAAAGCAATATACTCAATCTGAATCACAAAATATCTGATTTACAAGAAAGTCTGCGAATAGCTGAATTAGAAGCCTCAAACTTTTCTGTAAAATATCATGCCATATTTGAAGAAAGAACGAAACTTTATGAGAAAATAAAAAAGATGGAGGATGAATTTATTAAAAGAGGGCAAACAGATCAAACAATATATTTAAATCAACCAAAAGATACAGAGTTTTATAACTCTAAATCTGGCATTGGTTGGGAAAATCCTAAGTATCTGACAAAAGCTATATCAAATTCACCAACATTATATGATGTCAGATACATGAATTTAGGATTAAAAATGACATTCTTGAAAGCATCTGAAGAAGTAGAATCCAGTGAAGAAATCAAAAGGTCAAGATCAGACAAAATGCAAAATTATGTTGATTATACCAAGATAAATGAAATTAGCAACATTGTTGATACTAAAGAAGAGTACATTCAAACTTATTCTGAAAAGGATTTGTCTGAATTACCAACTCAGTCTCAAAAACTATATTTACCAAATTCAATTTTAGAACAGATAAATTCTGATTTAGAATTGAAAATTAAAAGTTTTGAGACAGAGAATGGAACACTCAAGTCTGAATTACTAAAAATAGAACAAATGTTGCAAGATAAGTCTAAAAACATAAATGTGTCTGATCCACAGTCATCTATTTCTCTGGATTCTATAAATTCAGAAAAAGAATTTGATCTGTTCATGTACTCTGATGTTAATTCATTAGATCAAAGATTTGGTAAAATTGGTGAATTTATCAAACCTTTGACTAACAAACTATCAACTGGTAATAAAGAATCTGTTAAAATTCTGCAAAGAATGACTACAGACTCTTTAAAACCATCTGAAAATTCACCATCAGTGCAACAAAAGAAGGAGAAAACAAAACTGTTTGTTAAGTCTCCTAGTTTTGAAAAGGGTGAATCATCCTCATCAACGGACTCTTTTACACGTAAAGTCAAATCTTCAACAGGTATGAAAAGGTTACAGAAAAAACAAGCATCTAAATCTTCTAATTCTTAAACTTCTTTTATGTCAGATAACGTTGTGAACGGGTCGAGAAAACAAGTGTGGCGAAAGAAGCAAAGAGAAGAGAAAAACAAGATTATAAAACAAGAATGGCGCGTGAAAGAAAAAATTGTTACAGATAGAAACAGCAAAATTGAACATTCTGTCTGTAATAATGATAAAATTGTTAATAATTCTTGTATTAAGTTTTCAAGATCGAAATTAATTGCTTTGAATTCTTATGTTTGTAAGTCTGAAACTGTGAAGTATAATAAGCTTGTATGGCAACCAAAGAAAAAGGACCCATTGTATGAACAGAAAAAGGATCCACAGATAAAAATTTCAAAAACAATTCCACTGCGAATTGTACAAAAGTGGATACCCAAAAGAACAATTCAAAAATGGGTACCTAAAATAAATTCAAACGATAAGCCTAAAGCCATATCAGTTAGAAAAACAAATGATAATATGCATGTTTTACCTAAAACTAAAGTACCCAACTACAAGTGGGTACCTCATGTGCTATTACGTTTTATAGGTAAACCATGTCTGGTACCTTGATTCGGGATGCTCCAAACATATGACCGGACAACGAGACACACTCACGGACTTTGTAGAAAAGTTCTGTGGGACGGTAAGATTTGGAAACGATCAGTTTTGTCCAATTAAGGGATACGGAAGTCTGAAGTATGACAAAATCACAATCCAAAAGGTCTTTTATGTTGACGGTCTTGGTCATAATCTATTCAGTATTGGACAACTGTGTGATAAGGGGTTAGAAGTCAACTTCAAAGCCAATCGGTGCAGCATCAGATCAGCACAAGGAAAAGAAATTCTAGCAGGAAACAGGAATAAAAATCTATACTTCATTGATTTAGCCTCGATCAATCTGAAGAAAGATGTCTGCTTATTGTCAAAAGCAACATCTAAAACAGCATGGCTGTGGCATCGTCGCCTTTCACATCTAAATTTCAATGAACTGACCAACCTAGCAAAAGGAGGGTTAGTTAAAGGGCTGCCGGCGCTTAAATTTCAAAAAGAGCAACTATGTGCGGCATGTGAAAAAGGAAAGATGACAAAAGCCACACACAAATCCAAAACAGAACACTCATCCATGAGAGCACTGGAGTTATTACATATGGATTTGTGTGGACCAATGAGAGTACAAAGTATAAATAAGAAAAGATATGTATTGGTGATAGTTGATGACTATTCACGATACACATGGGTGTTTTTCCTGAAATCCAAATCAGATGCAACCGAATCTATCATCGACTTCATCCGAAAAATACAAGTAAAGTTGCAACTCACCATCCAGACAATTCGCTCAGACAATGGAACAGAGTTCAAGAACAAATCATTAGACTCGTTCTTAAATTCAGTAGGAATTACACATCAATTCTCAGCTGCTCGGACTCCACAACAAAACGGTGTCGTTGAAAGAAGAAATCGGACACTAGTGGAATCAGCTAGGACGATGTTGGCCTACTCCAATTTACCATTGTTCTTGTGGGCAGAAGCGGTTGCAACAGCATGTTTCACACAAAACCGTTCAATAATAAATAAAAGATTCGGAAAGACTCTGTATGAGCTGATCAATAAACGAATACCTAATGTTAAATTTTTCCATGTCTTTGGTTGCAGATGCTTTATATTGAATGATAAAGACAATCTGGGAAAGTTTAATCAAAAGGCGGATGAAGGAATCTTCATCGGGTATTCAAAGGAGTCGGTTGCTTTCCAAGTATACAACAAGAGAACCAAGATAGTCAACGAGAGCGTAAATGTTAAATTTGACGAAGGAGTGGTAATGGCTTCTGAACACACCAGTTCAGGACCCGGACCTAACATGCAGACTTCATTGGAGTCAAATAGACAAAATGCTGAACAACATGAATTAAATAAGTTGTTTGAGAACTTTTATGATGATTATTTTGAAACTCCCAAATCTAATGTTCAAAATTTGGTGCCTGACAGGATCACTGAAGATCCAGTCGTAGTTTCAGATCTTTCTCAACAACAAAGTTCAGAAGAAACTGGAGAAGCTTCAACAGCAAATGTGCAGTCAACTACTGAGATTGTACAACCAATTGAACCTCCACATACTTCTGAAACACCTATTACTTCAGAACAGTCAGAAGCTCCTACCTCAGATGTTCCACCTACAACATCTGCAGCAACTCCCGAACCATATTTCGATTCCAATCCCAACCAAGACCCAATAGAACCGTTTCCACATACAGTTAAGTGGACAAGAAATCACCCAATAGAGAATATCATTGGTGATCCATCCTCATCAGTCCAAACCAGAAGGGCTACAATAAATGAATGCTTATTTTCAAATTTTTTGAGTAAGATTGAGCCTAAAAATGTAAAAGAAGCCCTTCTGGATGCTGATTGGATTGTGGCGATGCAAGAGGAACTCAACCAGTTCGAACGGTTAAAGGTCTGGAGACTTGTTGAGCGACCAAAAGACAAATCCATAATTGGCACGAAATGGATCTTCAAGAACAAGAAAGATGAACACGGTGTCATTATTCGAAATAAAGCTCGTCTCGTGGCCAAAGGATACAGTCAACAAGAAGGAATTGATTATGATGAAACATTTGCACCAGTTGCACGCATTGAAGCTATAAGGATGTTTTTAGCTTTTGCCGCACATAAAAATTTTACAGTATATCAAATGGATGTCAAAACTGCGTTTTTAAACGGGGAGCTAACAGATGAAGTATATACATATCAGCCTGAAGGGTTTACTGATCCTTCGAAACCTGATCATGTATATATTTTGGATAAGTCACTGTATGGCCTTAAACAAGCACCTCGTGCTTGGTATGATGCACTTTCAACATATCTGTTGAAATGTGGATTTACAAAAGGTGCAGTTGACACAACCCTGTTTATAAAACGTCAGGGGCCAGATATCATAGTAATACAGATATATGTAGATGATATAATATTTGGGTCTACAAATCCAGAATTTTGTAAGAAATTCGCATTTTTAATGTCCCAGAAATTTGAAATAAGCATGATGGGGGAAATAAATTTTTTCTTAGGATTACAAGTAAAACAATTGACTGATGGTATTTTTATCAATCAGTCAAAATATATCCAAGACATGTTAAAGAAATTTAACATGGTCAATAGTACTCCTATGAAAACTCCCATGGCTCCGGATTCAAAATCAAAACTCGATGCGGACATCTCAGGAAAACCTGTAGATGTAACCCATTATCGAGGTATAATTGGGTCATTAATGTACTTAACAGCCAGTAGACCAGATATTATGTTTGCTACATGTGTTGTGCTAGATATCAGGCAAATCCAAAAGAATCACACTTAACAGCTGCAAAACGAATTTTAAGATATCTCAAAGGTACTCCAAATCTTGGTTTGTGGTATCCTAGGGAGTCTTCATTTCATCTGACTGCTTTTTCTGACGTTGATCACGCAGGTGATAAGATGGACAGAAAAAGTACGTCAGGAGCAGTACAATTCTTAGGTGACAAACCCGTATGTTGGTCATCCAAGAAACAACACTGTGTTTCATTGTCAACAGCTGAAGCAGAATACGTGGCTGTATCTTCTTGCTGTTCTCAAGTGTTGTGGATGAAAAGCCAACTACGTGATTACGGGTTTACACCAAAGAAGATTCCAATATACTGTGATTCTCAGAGCGCAATCGCTATTGCATCAAATCCGGTGCAACATTAAAAAACAAAACATATTGACATTCGGTACCATTTCCTAAAAGATCATGTAGAAAATGGAAATATAGAATTATATTTTGTACCTACTGAATATCAACTAGCTGATTTGTTTACCAAAGCGTTAGATGAAAAACGGTTTAATTTTTTGGTATACAAATTAGGTATGTTGAATCGTTAAGATTTAATAATTCAGTAGTTTCAAAATTATAATTTTAAAATTTCATTTTTAAGTGATTCTTATCTGATGTTGAAATTCATGAATTATAAAAGTTTATATACTTTGGATTTTAACAAGATCTGGATTGTCATGTGCAGGGGGAGCAGAAAAGCAATTTATCTGATTTTGCATAAATCTGATAAAAATTATCTGTTATTTTGTAGGGGGAGCAGAGTTGAAAAATGAAATAATAAGTTGAGGGGGAGCAACATTCAGAAATTCAAGGGGGAGCAATTACATTTTGTTAATACTGTTATTTTTTTTTGGTATTTGTTTTGTTTGTTGATTAATAATTTTTGTTGTTTGTGTGAATTTTTTTTTTCTTTCATTTTAATTTTTTTTTTGTGATGTTCTTGTGAAATTTTTTTAATTTTTTTTTTACAAGAATATTTTCTTTAGTCCATTTAAAATTTTTTTTGTGTAGTTAATTTTTTTTTGATATTCAAATTTTTTTTTACTCACAAATTTTGATTGAAAAGATGGTTTATGGGCTAATCTGGTTTAAAATATGGGCCGAGAGTTTGAATTGTAAAGTGGGCCGGGTAAAAAGTGAGTATAAATTTGAATTTTCAAATTCAAATTCACTTTTTCGGAAATTCAAAAACATTTCATCTTCTTCCACAACCTTTCTTCACTTCGAAGAAACCTCAAAAACCCACCAACCGACGATTTCATTTCATCAAAATTGTGAGTCAAACTTTGTCTTTCTTTATTATTTCAGTTAGTATATACATATTTTCAGTGTATTAGTTTGAAATGTGAGTATCTGTTCGTATGTAAATTTTTTTTGCATTCATAGCCGTTAATGGTGAATCATCTGAATGATTCTTGAAACTGAAATTAAGTGTGTGTTGTTGTCCATAATGACAATATGACTATGAATCTGAAGTTTCATAAGTCATTTTCAATTCACACACACACAATCATCGATTTTTCAATAGAACAGTTTCGCATTTTTGATTTTTCTGAAATTTGAATTTTTAACAACTTTAAAGTTGTTTTTGTTCAAAGTTCAGTAAAACAAATGTGTTTAAAACACATTTTCGAGGGGGGTACAAAGTTTAAAACACTGAAAAACATCTCTGAAATTCAATTCATAAAATAAGTGAGTTTTAGACTTGTAGAAAAATAAAAGAATAACTTTCTTGAATAAAGCTTCATTCGAGTTTATTGAAAGTGTTATTCGAGTTGATCAACAGTTCCATTCGAGTTGTCAAAGAGTCATTCGAGTTGAATGACAGAGTCATTCGAGTTGATATGTATGTCATTCGAGTTGCCTGTATAGTCATTCGAGTTGCCTATATGTGTCATTCGAGTTTTATCTGAGAATAATTCGAGTTGCATCATGACTCATTCGAGAAATATTTGGGTTTCATGCGAGTTGACAAGTGTGGGTGTAACACTTAGAAAATTTTCAGAACATAAGTGCTTCAAGCATATTCGAGTTGGGACTATGGTCTAATCGAGAAAATGACTTAGTCATTCGAGTTGGGTGTTGGATCCCATGTTCCATTCGAGTTTAATACATGTTACATTCGAGTTTCATGTATATGACTTTCGAGTTTTGTAGAGACTTAATCGAGTTTTAAATTTCATCATTCGAGAAAACTCAAGACTAACTCGAGTTGAGTCAAATTTCATTCGAGTTGAGTATAGACTTATTTGAGTTTCATTGACTCTTTATTCGAGTTTTACAGAGTATTATTCGAGTTTCATAGACATCATTCGAGTTGTCTAATGTATCATCCGACATAGATCAAGCATAATTCGAGAAAATTGTTATTTCAGTCGAGTTTAATCAAAAAAATTTTTCTCTAAGTATGGGATTTTTGTGTTTTAAGAAAAATGTCACATTTTTTAAGAAATTGTTATAAATTTGTGTTTTTCTAACATTGGTCTCTAAACGATTGACTTTGGAGTCCTTTCAATAATTTTCAATTATTGTCAGGAATCCCGATGCTTTAAAAAGAATATCACAAGTTTTTACAATTTCTGATAAAATGTTACAAGTTTTTCTACATTTTGAAGGTTGTCATTTGTGTACTTGCTAATACTAACATGATTTTATTTTTACAGGTGTTCAAATGGCATCCCCAGTGCAATCCCAGAATTCTAATTCCTCTGATTCTCATTCATCGTCAAATCATACCCTCGTTTCTACCCCAGTCAGATCAACCTCTGTAGCCCGTTCTTCACAAACCCATATTATTCCAGATAATCAACTTGTCAAGCCAAAACATTGCCTTCCTTTCAGGGACAATAACCACCGTTTAGATCCGAAAGTTATAAAAGTAAGCCATCCGATCATTGTGGACATTCTAAAAGGCCATCCTCTTGGTTATCTGCTTCAGTATAAGCCGTCTATTCCACAAGTGTACTTACAACAATTTTGGCATACTGTCAAATTTGTTCCTGCGGATGGTAATCACCATTATAAAGTGACGATTGATCAATTCAAGACGAAGATCACTCTTGCAAGGCTACGTCACAATTTATTTCTTCCACGACGAATAGACACTGTGAACTTTCCAGAGTTAGCAGATTTTGAAGATTTTGTTTCAGACGAAGAGCTTGTCCATGATTTGATTTGTCTAGGCTACTCAAAGCCACTTCCGAAAAGCTCTAAATTTCACAGAAATGGTTTAAATGGCGAATGGTACACACTGTTTGGTATCATTAATTGTTGCATGACTTCAAAGCATACTGGAATTGACCGATGCAGCATCCATTGCCTAAGGATATTTCATGGGATCGCATTCAACAAACATTATGATTTTGCTCTGTGTATCTGGGAGGATCTAAAGGAGATAGTACTGGCTAAGACTACAAATAGAGCAAGGAAGTTTGTTCCTCTTCAAACGTTTATCCAGATTCTGATTCGAGGGATCTTACGGGCCAATGAAAATATTCCAAAGAGAGCCAATTCTCAGAGATGCCCAGACTACGTCATGATGAGTTTGCATGAAGTGCCAGACTCCCCGAATGCTAACATAATGCCAATTCCAGAGTCATTACTCAAATATGCTGATCAAGAAAGTGAACATGTGAAATTGTACAGAATAGAACATGCTCCTATAGAGACTCAGGAACCGAGTTCTCTTAGCCCAGGAGCTTTAAGGATCGAGGAACCTCAGCAAGGGGCTGAAGTTCAGGTTGCCCAGTCTGTGAGTGAGGGAGTCGGAAGTGTGAGGGGTGGTGAGGAAGAAGCTGAAAAGTCAGATTCTGAGAGGACATTATCTGATATTCAAGAAGAAGAGGGAGAATGAGCTGATGATGATGATGATGATGATGATGATGGAGGTGATCATCATGAGGGAGGAGGTTTGATGATTGATATAGTACAGATAGCCGAAGCGAGTGTGAGGGAGGTCCTAAGCCCAGAAAGCCGGGAAATAGCTACATCTGCTGTTAGCTCTCCTATGAGAGTTAGCATTGAACAAGTCAGTATCCCACTGACGACTGCACACCTTCCTATCCACTCAGTCTCCTCTCAACAGGAGATTGTTTCATTTGAACACCGGGATGAAACACACGATCTATCCGAAAGTCACTTGGACTTGATGGATATTGAAACAAGTGCACAACTGCCCGTGTGTACGACTTCATTTGAATCACAAAGTCTAGATCCTATACAATTTAGGACACTTGAGTCAACTTCATTCGTTGAAGTAAGTGTGGCTGAACTTAGTGTTCCCACCGGAACACCCTTAGTAACGGAAGCATTTGTTGCTCCGTCACTTGAAGAGGGTGGAAGTCTAGTCAGAGAAACGCCAATAACAACTCTGAGCACTGGCCACGCAGAAGTTCTTTATACAAGTTCGACTGCTGTGACAATTGGAAGTCTGAGTGACCCAGTGGTGAATTTATCCCCTTTTGTAACTGAATCTACCTTGAAAAATGCGTTAGATGAAGTTGTTTCTGGAGTAAACATGCACGTATCTAATCAACTGGCAGAGGTAATGGCTCAAATGACCAACATTCAGAAGTTCTTGAAGGGAAAGGATGTTGCGGAGGAGTCAGTTAAGAAAAATGAATCAAAACAAGCAATAGAAGAGTTGAAGGAAGAGTTAAAAGATTTTGTTTTTGATCACTTTGACGAAATGAGAGAACGCATGATCAGTTTGGAAAATACAGTGGTAACGGCATTAGGTAATTTGTCTGAACGAGTAGCTGCAGTGGAAGAGACCTGCAAGGCTCAAGCTTCCTCGTCAAAGAGGAAACATGATGAGCATGACGAAGACTCCGATGATGCTCCTCATGAGGGGGAGAAGAGGAGAAAGCTTGATCAACCGACGCCGGGGATTTTAATGCTGACATATCCAGAGAAGGAGCCAGAAACTCAAGGGAAAGAAGCCGGAGGATCCAAACAGTCAGCTGGTGAACAGAGAGAACTGGGATTGATTCTTTATGAAGATGTTCCAGTTCCTTTGAACACTCAGCCTGATATCTATCAGTTTGTTGAATATATTGATTCTGAGGAAGATGTACAAGAGAAAGAGAAAGAGCCGAGTATTCTAGAGATAGGAGAAGGAAGAGAAGAGTATATTGAATTGTCTGAAGATGATGACATAATTGCGTTAACTGATGTTGACTTTAGAGCTGAAAGAATAGAAGAAGAGGAGGTGTTAGTTGAAGAAATCATGAAAGATGTTGAATCAACACCAACGGTTGAAAAGCCTGAGGTAGTTGTACAGATTAAGGAAGAGTTTGAGGAGTTCCCTGTTGAGAGCAGTATTGCTCAAGAAACAGTTGTTTTAAATGAAGTGGAAGTGATGGATAGATTCTTTAATGAATTTGTACTTGCTGATGAGTCAAAGAAGCAACATAGATTAAGATTTCAAGCACAACAAGTGGTGCAGAGAGAGATTCAAGATATGTTGACTTTGTTAAATAAGGATGAGATAAGTAAGAAAAAGGTGAAAAAGCTTGAACTACCAGAGAACAGGTCTGCTGAGTTCATAAGGAAAAGAAACAAGATGCCGTACATTGAAGACATTTTAGAGAAACGGATCTTTTGTAAAAAGCAAGCTCCTTGCTCATTTCACAAGTTATTCCGAGTTCTAGAGCCGAATATGCCCAATCTGGTCAACTATGCCAGTTTCTTAAGAAATAAGACTCAAGAGGTTGAGAAGGTGAAGAGCGACTTCAGGATAGTAGATCTGGTGTTGATTGAAAAGGAAAGATTTGTTAAGATTTTTTATCTGAAGTTTACTGTAACCAGGTCTGATGGAAACACATATGTATTCACAGAAGCTGACATGTTCAACATGCACTTGGTTGATATTGAAGATCTTTTTGACGAACTGTGCAGGAATAAAAGGAATGAACATTGTAGATTTGCGCTGAAGACATTGTTTCATTTTATGCATACCAAACTGGTATTAATGTCAGTGCAAGATCTACAGATTGGAGTTGAGAGAGGCATGAGGAAGATAAACATGACTGCATCTCACAGAGATATTAAATTTGCTGGTGAGCTTAAAGAGTTTCAAGTTATAATGGTGAAGCATCCAACTGTCATGTACAAAGATAGAAATAAAAGATTGAGAGCTATGAGAAGTGTTGAACTGAACAAGTTTTTTGATGGAACGTTAATTAAGGTGTTGAATGGTCTGAAAGGCAAGCTGGCTGCAGATCAAAAGAGGAAGACAAAGAAAGGGGCTTTATCAGTTAACGATCGAAAACTTATGGTCGAGTTTATTTCTAAAATTGAATGGAGGCTGTCAGATCGGAAAAGTATTAGAAGATTTGAACAGAAGCTTGGCTTGTCAACTTGAAGACTTTGCTACTTTCATCAAAGGGGGAGATTGTTAGAATATGTTTTTAATTGATGAAATATCAAAGTCTAGGGACTTAATGTGTAATTTCCTTATAGTTTGTAATTTTGTATAAATAGTCATGTTGACATTCTAAAATAGGAGAATCGGTCAGAAGAATCAATTTTGTACGCATTCAATTCTGTGAAAGCTGCTCTGTACGAAGAACATTCCTGAAATCATTTTGTAATCAGCAAGTTCATCAATCGAATCATTTGGTTAGTGTTGATTAATTTCATTGTTCTTATTGTTTGCATATTGTTGATTGAATTGGTAGAAACTAGAATTCACAATCAATATTAATAACAATAATTAACAACAATACAATATAGTTAAATTTAGTCACATACAAGTTATTTTTAATTAATAATACTTATTCATGTAAATACTTAAACTATAATAAAATAATAATAATACTAGTATTACTAATGTCCAATAAATAATGAAAATAAAACATGTTAAATAATTTAGTACTTTATTTAAATTCTAATAGTAATAATAAGAAATATATATTAAATAAATAATAAAAAGATTAACAAATCATTAAGAAAATGAAATATAAAAGACATATTTTTGAGGGACCAAAAATGAAATAAAGTGAAAGGGTAAAATTGTCATTTTTTAAAAAATTTTGGATAAAGGGACCAAAAGCATAACAAAACACCAATTATAAGTACTGAATATGTAATTTTATCGTGAAAAGGACGGTAACCATAATTTTTGTATAAGCACAGAGACGAAAATTGTAATTTACCCTAATAATAATAATAGAGTTAAATAAAAAAAAAATTTACTTGAGGGACCAAAGCTAAAATAAACTACAAACTTGAAGGACCAAAATGTTATAAAAGAAAAGGGTAAAATGATCATTATAAAAGATTGAGTAAATTACAGAAATGGTCCCCGTGGTTTGCATAAAACTTTGGATACGGTCCCTATGGTTTCAATTTTGCATAAACGGTCCTTATTATCACTGTTTACTTGCAAAAATGGTCCCTCTGCCGTTAACTTTAACAATCAAATGGTTAAATCTTTTATCATGACCATTTTACCCTTTTCTTTGATAACATTTTGGCCCCTCAAGTTTGTAGTTCATTTTGGTTTTGGTCCCTCAAGTAAATTTTTTAATTTAACTCTTTTATTATCATCATCATCATCATCATCATCATCATCATCATCAAAATTATTATTATTATTATTATTATTTATTATTGATTTAACTTTTTACATATTAATTTATTTGTTTTTTAAGTTTCCTATATTTTAATATATTTTTCAATTTAAATTACAAACTTATTAATTTTTTTATTATAAACAATAGTATCAAATTAGAATCTATTTTGTTTTTTTTTTAAGCTTTTGCGAATGAAAAAATACAAATATTTTATATTGTAGTTTAAACCAAAAAAATTTGAATCTTAAGCTTTTATTTCTTTTTACAAACGAAAAACATTTACTAACCATTCATGTTTAATTTTTTTCATTTTCTAAACGTAAAAAGCTACGAAAACCAATGTGTTTTTTTATTTTTTTCTGCACCAAAAGATTCAACCTATTCAGATTTTATGTCTTGGAATACGAAAGTTAATACAAACAATTCTGTTATTAGTTTTTACAAACGAAAAAACTACAAATAATTATGATTTTCAGTTTTTCCAAACCATTACCTATTATATTTTTTGTACGAACGAAAAACTAAGAACCATTACGTTTTAAAGTTTTATAAAAAATGAAATAGTGTGTAGCCTTTTTTTCGGGAAAAAAAAAATGAAATGGTTTGTAGTTTTTTACAATTGAAAAAAGTTAAAAACGTAATGATTAAAATAACATAAAACCCGAATAAAAAAATAGGCTATTTCATTTTTTGAAAAATCTTATTTTGTACGTTTGGAAAAAGCTAAAAAATCAAAATGAGTCTATTTTTTTGTTTGATTTTTATGTTATTCTAATCATTACGTTTTAAACTTTTTTCAATAGTAAAAAACTAAAAAATCATTCCATTTTTTTGGTTTTTCCAAACAAAAATGTTACACACTATTTCATTTTATAAACAACTTTAGAGCGCAATGGTTCGTAGTTTTTCGTTCGGAGAAAAAAATAAAAGGTAATGGTTTGGTTGAAAAACTAGAAAAATAAATTAATTTTTGTTTGGAAAAACTGAAAATCAGAATTATTCGTTTGCAAAAACTAATAATAGAATTGTTTATATTTATTTTTGTTTTCCGAAACAAAAAATCAAAATGGGTTGAATTTTTTGGTGCAGAAGAAAAATAAAAAAACGGATTGGTCTTCGTAGGTTTTTACGTTTTAAAATGAAAAAACTTAAAACATGTATGGTTAGTAACTTCTTTTCGTTTGAAAAAACAAATAAAAGCTTAAGGTTCAAAATTTTTTGGTTTGAAAACTACAATATAAAATGTTTGTATTTTTCATTTGAAAAAGCTAAAAAAGAAAATGGATTCTAATTTGACACAATTGTTTATAATAAAAAGAAATAATTTAGTTTGTAATTTAAATTATAAAATATTTTAAAATATAGGAAACTCAATAAAAAATTAATACGTAAAAAGTTATAATAATAATAATAATAAATAATAGGGTAAATTACTATTTTCGTCCCTGTGGTTATACACAAATTATGGTTATCGTCCTTTTAATGATTAAATTACGATTACCGTACTTATAGTTGACAATTTATTATGTCTTTGGTCCATTTGTCCAATATTTTTTTTAAAATGACGATTTTGCCCTTTTATTTTTATTTCAGTTTTGGTCCTTGATCAAATTATTTCTTTTATTTCATTTTATTAATAGATTTTTATTCTTTTACTATTTATTTAATATATTTTCTATTCTTTTATTATATTGTCTAGTTATTACTATTAAAATTCAATTGAAATAAAAGGTTATTCAATATATTTTACTTATTTATTTATTTATTTGATATTATTATTAATAGTATTAATATTATTATTTTATTATGATTTAAGTATTTACATGACTAAGTAGTAATCAATGAAAATAACTTGTATATGACTTAATTTAATATGTTGTATTTTTGTTAATTATTGTTATAAATATTATTATTATCGTTCATACATATTGATTTTAGATATACGTTGAACTATTTATATATTTATTTTTCTAAATGTATATTACTTTTCATTTATAAAAATTAAAACTATTTATGCATTCAATTTATTTATCTATTGTCTTTATTATATGTTACATTCATATAAATACTTATATATTTAATAATTTTTTATTCAAATTAATTTAATATTTTGTTTTTATCTTAACCAAATATATAATTTAACGTGTTTTCTATTCTAATTTAGTTATATCATAAAGTTAATGGTCAGATAAACCTTATACATATAACTTAAGGAAACCCATAATTGTTGTAATTATAACTTAATGAAATATATAATTATTTCATAAAGTTAAAATTAAATTAATTTATACATATAAATATGTAAAGGTTACATATCTTGTTGATTTTAAACTATATTTTTTGTTTAACAAATAGTAAATATATTAAATAAATAGTAAAAAATTAAAAAGCTATAAATAAATAAATAAAAAGAAATAATTTGATCAAGGACCAAAACTGAAATAATAATGAAAGGGCAAAATCGTCATTTAAAAAAAATATTGGACAAAGGGACCAAAGGCATTATAAATTGCCAACTATAGGTACTGTAATCGTAATTTAATCATTAAAAGGACGATAACCATAATTTGTGTATAACCACAGGGACGAAAATTGTAATTTACCCTAAAAAATAATAATAGTTATAATAATAATAATAATATAATATTAAAAGAGTTAAATAAAAAAATTTACTTGAGGAACCAAAACTAAAATGAACTACAAACTTGAGGGACCAAAATGTTATCAAAGAAATGGGTAAAATGGTCATTATAGAAGATTTAACCACTTGTTTGTTAAAGTTAACGGCAGATGGACCATTTTGCAAGTAAACAGTGATAATAAGGACTGTTTATGCAAAATTGAAACTACAGGGACCGTATCCAAAGTTTTATGCAAACCACATGGACCATTTATGTAATTTACTCTAAAAGATTTAACCATTTGATTGTTAAAGTTAACAACAGAGGGACCAATTTTGCAAGTAAACAGTGAAGATAAGGACCGTTTATTCAAAATTGAAACTACAGGGATCGTATCCAAAGTTTTATGTAAACCATAGGGGCCATTTATATAATTTACTCTTATTATTATTATTATTATTATTATTATTATTATTATTATTATAATAGAAATTATTATTATTATTATAAAAAGAGTTAATTACAAAAATGGTCCCTGTGGTTTGTCTTAAAATTTGGATTTGGTCCCTGAACTTTCAATTTTGCAGAAACGGTCCTTATTTTCATAGTTTGTTTGCAATTTTGGTCCCTCAACCTATTAACTTTTCTAATATGACCAAATTACCCTTATTTTGATGCAAACTATAGGGACCATTTCTACAATTAATTTTTTAACTCTTTTTTATTCTTAATTAAATAAATTATTGTTTGGTGTTACTTAAATTTAATAAACTATAAAAATAGAAAAGAATTATTTAATTATTTATGTTGGTTCATATATGATTTAGATATTTTTAGTCTTAATTAATTTTAATTTACTATGATCAAAGTGTAAACCAATCAAAATTTATAATCGAAAAAATCATTTATGTTTAGAAATCATTTTTTAAAGGTTTTATAAATAAGAAATTTTTTCTCTATAATTATTTATACTGGTTCATACATTTATAATAAAAAATATTTATGTTGATCAAACCACAAAGACCATTTATGTAATTGACTCTACTTTATCTTTAGTGTTAATTAACTTTAATAAATTATAAAGAACTTAAATAAATAAATTTTAACGTTTAATTTGACCGAGTTTAAAAAACTTCCAAATGGTCTAAGACAACTCAAATTTTTTTATTTATCGTATCAATTATTTTATCGTTTTAATTTTTAATTACATAAAAAACGATTTAAAATTTTAGGTCCATATAACATCTTTGAGATTCATGATTAACAACTTTAGTCATCGAACTTTGGTTTGTCAGACCTTTACATAAAAATCGAGAAATATAAATAGGTTTTTAATCTTTTTTCGTCTTTCAATTTGATTTTTCATTTTAATCAGATTAAATTGACACCTTAAAAATGTAAACCATTTATATTTATCACTTTACCATTAACACCTTGCTTTGTACAAATGTGAACGGATTATAAAATATAATCTTTGGCCGATTTTATTTAAGAATAAAGTAAAATATATTTGACCAAGAAACATATTTTTATTATAAATTTATAAACCAACATAAATAATTATAGAGTCAAATATTTTTATAATATTTTATATATGAAACCTCTAGAAATAAGTTTCTAAACATAAATGACTTTTCGATTATAAATTATGATTGGTTTACACTTTGATTATAGTAAATTAAAATTAATTAAGACTAAAAATATCTAAATCATTTATGAACCAACATAAATAATTAAATAATTCTTTTTTTATAGTTTATTAAATTTAAGTAACACTAAAAATAATTTATTTAATTAAGAATAAAAAAGAGTTAAAAAATCAATTGTAGAAATGGTCCCTATAGTTTGCATCAAAATAAGGACAATTTGGTCATATTAGAAAAGTTAATAGGTTGAGGGACCAAAATTGCAAACAAACTATGAAAATAAGGACCGTTTATGCAAAATTGAAAGTTCAGGGACCAAATCCAAATTTTAAGACAAACCACAGGGACCATTTTTGTAATTAACTCTTATAAAAATTATTATTATTATTATTATTATTATTATTATTATTATTATTATTATTGATTTAACTTTTTACATATTAATTTATTTGTTTATTAAGTTTCCTATATTTTAATATATTTTTAAATTTAAATTACAAACTTATTAATTTTTTTTATTATAAAAAATAGTATCAAATTAGAATCCATTTCGTTTTTTTAGCTTTTTCGAATGAAAAAAATACAAATATTTTATATTGTGGTTTTCCAAACAAAAAACATTTGAATCTTAAGCTTTTATTTCTTTTTACAAACGAAAAAAAGTTACTAACCATTCATGTTTAATTTTCTTCATTTTCTAAACATAAAAAGCTACGAAAACGAGTCTGTTTTTTTATTTTTTCTGCACCAAAAGATTCAACCTATTCCGATTTTATGTTTTGGAAAACGAAAGTAAATACAAACAATTCTGTTATTAGTTTTTGCAAACGAAAAAACTACGAATAATTCTGATTTTCAGTTTTTCCAAACAAAAAAATCATTTTATTTTTCTAGTTTTTCGAACCAAATCATTACCTTTTATTTTTTTTTGTACGAACGAAAAACTACGAATCATTACGTTTTCAAGTTTTTTAAAAAAATGAAATAGTGTGTAGCATTTTTGTTCGGAAAAACAAAAAAAAAATGAAATGGTTTGTAGTTTTTTACGATTGGAAAAAGTTAAAAACGTAATGATTAGACTAACATAAAAACCGAAAAAAAGACTATTTCATTTTTTGAAAAATCGTATTTTGTACGTTTGGGAAAAGCTAAAAAATCAAAATGGGTCTATTTTTTGTTCGATTTTTATGTTATTCTAATCATTACATTTTAATTTTTTTCAATAGTAAAAAACTAAAACCATTCCATTTTTCTAGTTTTTCCAAACAAAAAGACTACACACTATTTCATTTTTTAAAACAACTTTAAAGCGTAATGGTTCGTAGTTTTTCGTTCGGAGAAAAAAATAAAAGGTAATGGTTTTGTTGAAAAACTAGAAAGATAAATTGATTTTTGTTTGGAAAAACTGAAAATCAGAATTATTCGTGGTTTTTTCGTTTGCAAAAACTAATAACAGAATTGTTTGTATTTATTTTCGTTTTCCAAAACTAAAAATCGTAATGGGTTGAATTTTTTGGTGCAGAAAAAAACTAAAAAACGGATTAGCCTTCGTAACTTTTTACGTTTTAAAATAAAAAAACTTAAGACATATATGGTTAGTAACTTCTTTTCGTTTGAAAAAACAAATAAAATCTTAACGTTCAAAATTTTTTGGTTTTGAAACTACAATATAAAATGTGTGTATTTTTCATTTGAAAAGGCTAAAAAAATGAAACGGATTCTAATTTGATACAATTGTTTATAATAAAAAAAATAATTAAGTTTGTAATTTAAATTATAAAATATATTAAAATATAGGAAACTCAATAAATAAAAAACTTAATACGTAAAAAGTTAAAATAATAATAATAAATAATAGTTATAATAATAACAATAATTTAATGATAAAAGAGTTAAATAAAAAAATTTTACTTGAAGGACCAAAACTAAAATGAACTACAAACTTGAGGGACCAAAATGTTATCAAAGAAAAGGATAAAATGGTCATTATAAAAGATTTAACCATTTGTTCGTCAAAATTAACGGCAGATGGACCATTTTTGCAAGCAAACAACGAAAATAAGGATTGTTTATGCAAAATTGAAACTACAGGGACCGTATCCAAAGTTTTATACAAACCACAGAGACCATTTATGTAATTTACTCATAAAAATATATTTAATTGGAATAAATATGTGTTTAACTTAATTTATAATTATATATTTGTAATTATAATTGTGTTTATATATTTGTTGAACCCAAAACTCCAAAAGAAGCCCAAAAGAAAAGAAAAGAAGCTCATAAAAAAAAAAAAGAAAGCCCCGGAAAAAGGACAGCCCAAAAAAAAAAAAGAAATGCCAAAAAAAAATCTGAAAATAATTTTAAAAAATCCATTTTTCGAAAAAAAATCAGGTCTTTTATATCCGAAATTGGTTATATAGGTTACAAATTTTTGGACCAAAAACTGGTTAGACCCCGATCCGGTTTTCAATAAAACCATTTTTTTTGACAAAAAACCTGACCGGTGAAAATCCGATTCAATTACGATCCGGTTTTTGTGCATCTCTATTGCCACCCATACATTTTGGTTTGTTTTTGTGCATCTCTAACATAATGCCAATTCCAGAGTCATTACTCAAATATGCAGATCAAGAAAGTGAATATGTGAAATTGTACAGAATAGATCATGCTCCTATAGAGACTCAGGAACCGAGTTCTCTTAGCCCAGGAGCTTTAAGGATCGAGGAACCTCAGCAAGGGGCTGAAGTTCAGGTTGCCCAGTCTGTGAGTGAGGGTGTAGGAAGTGTGAGGGGTGGTGAGGAAGAAGCAGAAAAGTCAGATTCTGAGAGGACATTATCTGATATTCAAGAAGAAGAGGGAGAAGGAGCTGATGATGATGATAATGATGATGATGGAGGTGATCATCATGAGGGAGGAGGTTTGATGATTGATATAGTACAGATAGCTGAACAGAGTGTGAGGGAGGTTCTAAGCCCAGAAAGCCGGGAAATAGCTACATCCGCTGTTAGCTCTCCTATGAGAGTTAGCATTGAACAAGTCAGTATCCCACTGACGACTGCACACCTTCCTATCCACTCAGTCTCCTCTCAACAGGAGATTGTTTCATTTGAACACCGGGATGAAACACACGATCTATCCGAAAGTCACTTGGACTTGATGGATATTGAAACAAGTGCACAACTACCCGTGTGTACGACTTCATTTGAATCACAAAGTCTAGATCCTATACAATTTAGGACACTTGAGTCAACTTCATTCGTTGAAGTAAGTGTGGCTGAACTTAGTGTTCCCACCGAAACACCCTTAGTAACGGAAGCATTTGTTGCTCCGTCACTTGAAGAGGGTGGAAGTCCAGTCAGAGAAACGCCAATACCAACTCTGAGCACTGGCCACACAGAAGTTCTTTTTACAAGTTCGACTGTTGTGTCAACTGGAAGTCTACGTGACCCAGTGGTGAGTTTATCCCCTTTTGTTACAGAGTCAACCTTGACAAGTGCACTGAATGCAGCTGTGTCTGGTGTCAATTTGCATGTTTCTAATCAGTTAGCGGAAGTAATGGCTCAAATGACAAATATTCAGAAATTTTTAAAGGGAAAAGATGTTGCAGAGGAGTCTGTCAAGCAAACTGACTCAAAGCAAGCTATAGAAGAGTTGAAGGAAGAGTTGAAGGATTTTGTTTTTGATCAATTTGACGAGATGAGAGAACGTATGATCAGCCTGGAAAATACTGTGGTAACTGCGTTGGGTAATCTTTCAGAACGAGTAGCTGCAGTGGAAGAGACCTGCAAGGCTCAAGCTTCCTCATCTAAGAGGAAACATGATGAGCATGACGAAGACTCCGATGATGCTCCTCATGAGGGGGAGAAGAGGAGAAAGCTTGATCAACCGACGCCGGGGATTTTAATGCTGACATATCCAGAGAAGGAGCCAGAAACTCAAGGGAAAGAAGCCGGAGGATCCAAACAGTCAGCTGGTGAACAGAGAGAGCTGGGATTGATTCTTTATGAAGATGTTCCAGTTCCTTTGAACACTCAGTCCGATATTTATCAGTTTATTGAGTATATTGATTCAGAGGAAGACGTTCAAGAGAAAGATAAAGAGCTAAGTATTCAAGAGACAGGAGAAGAAAAAGAGCAGTATATTGAAGTGTCTGAAGATGATGACATAATTACTTTGACTGATGTAGATTTTAGAGCTGAAAGAATTGAGGAAGAGGAAGTACTAGTTGAGGAAATTATGAAGGATGTTGAATCAACACCAACGGTTGAAAAGCCTGAGGTTGTTGTACAAGTTAAAGAAGAGTTTGAAGAATTTCATGTTGAGAGCAGTATGGCTCAAGAAAAGGTTGTGTTGAATGAAGTTGAAGTTATGGATAGATTTTTCAACGAGTATGTGCTAGCTGATGAATCTGAGAAACAACACAGACTTAGATTTCAAGCACAACAAGTGGTACAGAGGGAAATTCAAGATATGCTAACTCTGTTGAATCAGGATGAGATAAGTAAGAAGAAGATGAAAAAGTTTGAACTTCCAGAGAACAGATCTGCTGAATTTATCAGAAAAAGGAACAAGATGCCGTATATTGAAGATATTCTGGAGAAACGGATCTTTTGCAAAAAGCAAGCTCCTTGTTCATTCCACAAGTTATTTAAAGTACTAGAGCCTAACATGCCCAATCTGGTTAACTATGCCAGCTTTCTGAGAAACAAAACACAGGAGGTTGAGAAGGTTAAAAGTGAATTCAGAATTGTTGATCTTGTGAAGATTGAAAAAGAAAGATTTGTTAAGGTTTTCTATCCGAAATTCACAGTCACAAGATCAGATGGAAATACTTATGTATTCACTGAAGCTGACATGTTCAACATGCACTTAGTCGATATTGAAGATCTTTTTGACGAACTGTGCAGGAATAAAAGGAATGAATATTGTAGATTTGCGCTGAAGACATTGTTTCATTTCATGCATACCAAACTGGTATTAATGTCAGTGCAAGATCTACAGATTGGAGTTGAGAGAGGCATGAGGAAGATAAACATGACTGCACCTCACAGAGATATTAAATTTGCTGGTGAGCTTAAAGAGTTTCAAGTTATAATGGTGAAGCATCCAGCTGTCATGTACAAAGATAGAAATAAAAGATTGAGAGCTATGAGAAGTGTTGAATTGAACAAGTTTTCTGATGGAACGTTGATTAAGGTGTTGAATGGTCTGAAAGGCAAACTGGCGGCAGATCGAAAGAGGAAGACAAAGAAAGGAGCTTTATCAGTTAACGATCGAAAACTCATGGTCGAGTTTATTTCTAAAATTGAATGGAGACTGTCTGATCGGAAAAGTATTAGAAGATTTGAACAGAAGCTTGGCTTGTCAACTTGAAGACTTTGCTACTTTCATCAAAGGGGGAGATTGTTGGAATATGTTTTAGTTGATGAAATATCAAAGTCTAGGGACTTAATATGTAATTTCCTTATAGTTTGTAAATGTGTATAAATAGTCATGTTGACTTTCAAAATAGGAAGATTTTGTCAGATCTGTCAGATATCATTTTGTACGCATTTGATTTAGAGAAAGCTGCTCTGTACAAGAATATTCCAGAAATCATTTTGTAATCATCAAGAGTATCAATCAAATCATTCGGTCAGTATTGATTACATTTATTGTTCTTATTAATTGCATATTGTTGATTGAATTCGTAGAAACTATATTTCACAGTTATCTTATAAAAATTAGAGTTAAAGTCGTACAATAGCAATCAACCTTTTAAAAAAAACTGATAAGATACGTCTATTATTTTATTACCGATATGATATGTGTTCTTTAGTTTTTCATACAAATATGATTGTTTCACATAATAGATTTCAGTTTTACATGCAAAATCAGATTCTATTAGTATTAAAAAAACATGGTGGGTTATTATAACCGAAGTACATGTATTACATCAACAATAAAAATAGACTTTTCATAGCACTCTTTTGTAAAAAATTAAATTGTTATTGTATAACTTTAACTCTAAAACGGTTGTAAACAAAATAAAAATCCATTTACATTTTTCGATATCTGTAGTTTCTAATTAAATGTGTAAAAAAAAAAAATTAAAGTTATTGGTTTTATTAAGGGTAAATTATACAAAAAACCAACGTACTTTTGATATTTTTCAATTAAGTTTTTGTACTAAAAAACGTTTCAATAAAAATCCTCCAACCTGAATTTTTTTTACTAATTATGTTGTTTAATGGGGTTTTTAGAAGTTTTTTTTATAAGATTTTGTTAAGTTAGAAAATTTTATGGAAACGTTTTTGTTGCAATGATTTATTTAAAAAAAAAAAAAACTAAAAGTGCGTTTGTATCTTTCCATGATTTTCCATTTTATCAAATGTTAGAATGTATGAACACTTGCGTTACATCTGTATTACAAGAAGAAAAATGCTGTTGGAATCATTTGATGTAAAAATTTACTTTGTAATGTTATGCAATATTTTATTGTTGTTACATAAGACGAGATAACTTGTGAACTACTCGACATCATTTTAAAAAAAAAAACTCAAATTCGACTAATTGTTAATCGAGCCGAGTTCGAGCTCGAGCTACTCAAGTATTTATCAAGTCGAGCTCGATTATCAAAAAACTGACTCGATAGACTAGTGAGCCTAAGGTGACGTTTGATTCGTGAATTTCCTGAGATTTGTTGGATTTGTTTTTAAAATCTTTTTGTTTGATTCGTAGATTTCAACAAAAATTTCTTAAATTTCATCATTCTTTATTATTTGAAAAGACTGCTTCCCTCTTAGGATTTAAAATTTCAGTTATCTTCCATTCTTTAGATCAGTAAATTACCCTAAAAGTTAATGTATTTTTTTGTTTCAAAATCCTAATAAATAAAAATGCTACAAAATTCAAATTCATTGACAATTAATAAATCTCACGAAAATATCTGTTAACCCAACGCCTCTCAAGTCTCAAGTTTATAGGTTTACACTTTTACCCTTCCATATAATAAATATTTCATATTTACCACTTCTATATAAATTAAATATATCTAACTGAGTCGAGCTCGAGTTCGAAAACTATTATGCAGTGGCGTACCCAGGAATTCAAATTGGGGGGGGGGGGGGGGGGGGGGGGGGGAATTAGTTAGTAGATGATTCATAATTTTGAAGTTTAACAACCATTTTTATTATAAGTAATATTTTTTATTTCAAGTTTTCGACGTTCCAACCATCACATCAAGTTAATATATAGCAATTCATACTCAAACTTTATCAACATAATCTTTCAAATGAATTGCAACTACACCACAAGCAGTACCATCAAAGACAAAGAATATATATCAACATAATAAGACACGAGGGTTGAAACTAAAATAATCCTAATCTTCATCATAATAAAATTATAAAAAAAAGTAATATGTGTATGTGTGCATGTATGGTTCTGAGACCGTACCATTTATTATGCAATGCACCAAAATGTATCACCATAAAAAGAGCCTTTTAATTTTTTTTTTCATAAGCATCTTTTAAATAACATTATAAAGATGATATGTAATTTTACACATTTAAATCTCCTAACTCGTTAAAAATAATATGAACGGACACTTACATAAATTTACATGTATGTAAACGTACATTTATGTGATGCATTATTTCATGCACTTAAATGTGTGAATGTGTGCAATTATGTCATTTTTGTAATCTTATTTAAAAAACAAGTTTATGAAAAGAAAATTCAAAAAAATATTTATATGTTTGGTATATTTTGATATGCTGCATAATAAGTGATATTGATTCACTTTCACACACACATATATATAGAAACTAAAATATTGGGGTGGGCCATGGCCACCCTACATGCCAAGGTAGCTCCGCCAGTGCTATTATGTATTCAAGTCGGGCGGAACATAAAAATATTACCCTTCAACATGATAAATATTACATATTCAAGCCTAGCCAAGCTCGATAGTGTCAAATACTTAACCGAGTAGATTTCAAGTTTGAAAAATAAGGCTCGATTGAGCTCGAGTTTAACTGTCGATTTCAAGTTCGAGCTTGACTCGACTCGACTCGACTCGACTCGGCTTGATTACACTTCTAATATTATACCACATTCATGGTTTTTCATGTTCGCGTTCGAACATGATCGCACACATGTGCATAGATTGTTGTATGTAAGATGTTAGGTTTAAGTAGTCTTGTTACATATAAAACCCCAAACTAATATGATTTTTTCGATTTCAACTTGTTCGACTTGATTTCCTAATATCGGTTTTCTTTGAACGTCCAAGCATAAATCTGATTGGAAATTTTCGTAATATAATCTCGATGGATCGATCTTGTACTTATGTATTTTATTACTTGTTTACGACACGTAAAACATCATACAAATGCAAAAAAAAAAAAAAAAAAAAAAAAAAAAAAAAAAAAAAAAAAAAAAAAAAAAAAAAAAAAAAAAAAAAAAAAAAAATTGTTCGTTAACTAAAATATGTGTATGTTGGATGTGCCATTTTTCTATAACTTGCATTATCGACCATTTAGGGACATGAACTACGATGCTTTCTTAGGTAACAAACTTATCGATTTAACGTCTTCAACGAGCCGATTCAAATTGATACACGAAGATCCGTCTTGCCCAACACTTCGAGAACCAAGGTCGGCCAACGTTTTTGATGATCGACTAAACTCGCTTCTTCTCACTTGAACAACATCTTTCACCGCCTTCTCGATAATAACCCTATCGCACGTATCTTTTATGTCTATACCGATCTTCCACACCTCGCTCACAAACCGACTATTTACTTGTTGGTCCACTTTAAGCGGCCAACAAATCATCGGGACTCCCTCCATTATACTCTCCATCGTCGAATTCCATCCACTATGCGTTAAAAACGCACCAATCGCCGAATGCGCCAAAACCTCTTCTTGTGGAACCCATGTTGTGATGAATCCCTTTTCTTTAGTTCCATCCATGAGTTTTTTCGGAACTTGACCCTCGTCATAATCTCCGATAACCGAACCGGGTCGTTTAACCCACAAGAATGGCTTTTCGCTATCCACTAAACCATGCCAGATCTCGAAGAATTGGTCTACCGTCATCGTTGCCATGCTTCCGATACTGACATAAACAACTGATTTCGGTTGTTGCGCGTCTAGCCACGAGAGACACGTTCTGTTTTCTTTCCATAGACTGTTTGAAACATTAAATTGTGGCGTTTGAGTCGTTGGTTTTGGTTCGATGTTGAGTCGAGACTTGAGCAAAGTATGCAATGGGCCTATGCAATATATGTTTGGGCAAAGGGTACGCATGTGAACGAGAATGGATTCGTCGAGGACATCGAATGTGTTGATAATGACACCATGAGCTCGAGGAACATAACGAGCTTCGTTTAGTATGATTTGAACAAACGGATTGGCTAGGTTATCGTAGCGATAAAATTCTGGGAGATCTCGACGTCGTAGAAAAGTTTCTGTACCGGGCACGCTTGTTATCGGGACATCCAAGTCGTTACCTGAATCAAATATAAAACAAATATCATCTGTTACATAAGTTTGTTGTTCGAAAATGACAATAACACTAAAAATGTTTAACTTAGAAGGTTTATTAATCAATCTAATGACAATCGTTAAGCAAAACTTTATTATTATCATGATAGCATCACTTGTATATTTAAAAGTTTGAAATGGGAAGTTTGTAAGACAAATGTAGCATTTGGTTCCTAGATTTTTTCTTTGGGAATTGCATTCTGTCAAAGGATTTGAATTATGCAACAGTTTTTTAATTAGGATTTTATCAAATAGTCTGTATTATTTTTTAGGGAAAATTTGCTAATCTGAAGAATGCAATGTAACTGAGATTTAAAATTCTAAGAGAAAGACTGAGTTTTTAAATAACAAAAAAAAAAGAAGAGATTTAAGAAATCCTGAGTTTTTAAATCCAAACACAAGATTTTAAAATTCAAATCCAAGTAAATCACAGAAAATTTATAAACCAAACGCCCCGATTATTTTTATATCAATATATGCAATTTACTTATTTTTTAAAAAACTTTTCTATCAATGCTTAAGACTTAAGTGGGATCCTAGATATATAGTGGCATTTACAAATTAGCCCTAACTCAATAAAAAAAAGACTATTTCTTATGTTCAAAAATATAAATCTACAATAATATTTTTAATATTCTGTGTTCCTTCAGAATTTGAATGATTTTCATTCATGAAAACATAATTGACAGTTCTAAAAAGGTCATTTTGATTTTTAAGGGATTTTAAAAGCTATAGCTTTTGATTATTAGAAGTTTAAGCTTAAAAGTTCTATTTGGTTAATATGAGCTTGAATTCGAAAATGAATGCTTGTAAAGGCTAATTAATGAGAAGCTATCTGAAGTAGTTTTCAGAAGAAGCTCGAGCTTTTAGTTTAACAAATTACTTTTTTATCCTCAGAGTAGTGGGAGTACCCACCCCGCGCCCAAGCGGCTACGCCACATCAGCCCCCCTCCCCCCCCCCCCCCCCCCCCCGGCGGCTACACCACCCCCCCAGGCGGCCCCGCGGCTTCCCCTCCCCGCTCCACCCCGCTCCTCCCTTTGTCTTTTTGCGCCCCAACGGTCAAATGACCGCGTTTGAAAATTAAAAAAAAAAAATTTAATAATTTTTTTTTCCTATAAATACATATCTTCATACACATTTATAATCACACACTTTCATCACTTTCATCTCTCAATCTCTATACTTTTTATTAAAGTCATGGATCGAAACACCGGCAAACAACCGGCTTCTCAATCAAACCCTTCTTTCCGCCCACCGCAAAATTTTACGGATAATTCGGCACCATACGTGCCACACTTTTCACCCCCAAATCCACAATATTACCAACCATCCTCACCCAATCCACAATATTACCAACCATCACCCCCCAATCCGCAATATTCCTCGCGTGAATTTCACGAGGGTTTCGAACCATTTTCTTATCGGGACCCCGCATCTAGAGACGAGGACGACGAGGAGACGGTACCCGAAACTCAACCCGTCGATTCCGACGATTCCGACGAGGAGACGATTCCGGTAAACACCGCGGCAACCGGGTCTACACGAAAGGGTCCAATGAAACCGAAAGTGTGGACCTCCATCGAAGAAAATGCTTTGGCGGAAGTCTGGATCGATATTTCCGAAGATCCAACTACCGGAATTAATCAAAAACGTTCAAATTTTTTGGGACGAATCCTCGAAAATTTTGATAGCCGAGTTGGTGGAACTAGCCGCACCACCCACCAACTTAATTCAAAGTGGAAAGACATGAACCGCAATTGCACAAAATTTGACGGCATGTTTAACAACAATACGATGCAGCGACGGAGCGGGGAAAACGATTACGACGTTTTCAACAACACCCAAGAACAATATAAGGCCCTCAATAAAGGTAAGCCGTTTCCACACCAATCGGCTTGGGAGGTGCTTCGACGTCATCCAAAGTGGAACCCCGTTCCACAAATGGATGATTTTGTTGAGCCGCAAAGAAAGCGGTCCAAAACTTCCGAATCTAACACGATCGGAACACCGTCTTCTGATGCGGCATTTTTAGGTGTTGACATTGACGAAGATGACGAGGGCGACGCGGATCTTCAGCAGCTTGAACGACCACGCCGCAAGGGGAAAAAACCAGCATCAACATCAGTCGACCCAGAGATGCAATCAAAATTCGAAAGGATTTCAACATCTCACGAGAAAGATGTTGAAGATAAATTACGTTACCGAGCACTACTTGCAGATTTGAAACGATCAAAACAAGAAAAAGAATTGGAGTTGAAAGAGAAAAGATATAATGCGTACATTGCGTCACTGAACCAACAACAACACGATCGTGATTTGGAATTTTTCATTCGGCCACACGACCATCTGCAAGGTACTGCTTTGGAAACCGTATTGGCCCACAAACAAAGCATTGCGGAGCGTTGGGGATGGCGACTATAGTTTCGTAATTTTTTAGTTATGTAATTTTTTTAGATTTTAGGTTCGTAATTTTTTTAGTTATGTACTTTTTTTAATTTTTAATTTCGTAAGTTTTTATTTTTTAGTTTCGTAAGTTTTTATTTTTTAGTTTCGTAATTTTATTATGTAAACTTTTAAATATTTATGAAATTAATTATTTTAGATTTAATAATTGTTTTCTTAATTAAAATGTTAATAAAATTAAGAAAGATGGAAATGTGAAGAAAGGTGTGTATTTCCTAGTTAGAAAGGTGGGGAAAGGTGGAGAGAGAAAAGCTGACGTGGCGCTGACGTGTACAGAAAGGTGGGTTTGGGAAAAGGATGTACTCCCATCACTCTCATAATTTATAAACTTTAAATTAATTTTAATGTTTTTTTAGGTGGTGAAAGCAAGTCGGTAAATGAGTAGTTTAGGAGTAGGAGTAGTATAGTTTGCCGTTCAAAAAAAATTAATATTAAAAGCCACAACTACTTTTACCAAACACAATTATAGATATTAAAAATTCAAACTCTTGAATAAAGCTATAGCTTTCAAAAACACCAACTACTCACAGCTCCAACTAGTTGTGTCAAACATACTTATTGAAGAACAGATTCTCATTAGTCTTGTTTTTAATTCTCTGATTCTGGTAGGAAGGTGACAAGAAAAGAATAGATTTTTCCTTCAATATAAAATTTTGGGATGTTAGGATAGAAAATAGGGAAAAAAAAAAGGTTCAATTGGTATTGAAAGACTTGGATTCTAAGTTTCAAATCCTAGTCTTTGTAAAATAGGTTGTGTTTAGTAAACGAAAGCTAGTCATTTTTCAATTTCAGTTTATAAATTTCAAGAAAAACAAGAGTTTCTATAAAAAAAATAAAAACTTGTTTAGATTTTTGGATGTTTCTCTGTGATTTGTTTTGGTTTTTCATGTTCTTGGACCTTGTTCTTCATGTCATTTTTCATCAAACTTGGCTTGAGTATGTCTGAATTAAATTTATAAGAATAATGTATGTAAAGACCATCAAAGTATTATAAAGATTCATTAAGATCATCAAGATATTAAAACATCACTAGAAGTTAGGGATGTAAATGAGACGAAATAACTCGTGAGCTACTCGGGATCGACTCGTAAAAAAATCAAAATCGACTCGAAGTTGATTGAGCCGAGCTCGAGCTCGAGCTACTCAAGTAGTAATCGAGTCGAACTCAATTATTAAAATAACCTACTCGATAGGCTCGTGAGCCTAATCGAGCTTAAGTTTACATGTTTACATTTTTATCCTTCAACTTTGTAATATTATATTTTTATCACTATTACAAAAATCAAACTATATACTTTTAAACTTAAAATTACACTATTATATTTTTACCATTCTTGCTTGTTGTTGGGATAAAATTACATTGAATATTTTGTATTTATATTCCGATTTCTTTTATCCCGAATTTAATCGAGTCGGGTCGAGTTGAGCTCGATACTATCGAGTAGAGCTCGAGTCTCTAAATTAAGGCTCGATCGAGCTCGAGTCGAGTTTCGAACTCAAGTTTTATTGTCAAGTTCGAATTCGAGTTTGGTGATCTTCGACTCGACTCGATTACACTCCTACTAGAAGCCACCCAAGCATCAATTTGTTTTCATTTATGTCAATTTCGGCAAAAAGGGCATTGCTATATGTACACTCCTCGTTTCTTTAATTTTTACTAATCATACACCCCTTACTCACATGATTTTTGTTATGACGTGAGACTCAATGATTAAAAGTTAATATTCTCTCACATTAAGAAGGGGGTGTGTGATTAGCAACTGAGGGGTGTAGAATTGCCCAAAAATGTATCAAAAATTTATGAGAATCATAAAACATAATCTTGACATTAAATTAAATAAATATAAATAATAACCTAATTTTGATGTAAAATCCTTGTTAGGGTGAATATACGTTTGATATTTTTAATGCAAATAAGAGTTACTACTTATTTAAATTGTTATTAGGATAATTTACTATTCAAATTATAATACATAAATATCCAACAAACTTTTTTAAATAAATTGATATAAACAAAACAAAATATAATAATGTTTTAACAAACGAACGGCCTAAATGAAAGTTTTTAGAACTTAGGTAGCATTTACATATATTATTTCACATGTATTTATTGACAGATATTAAATCGAGATAATTGTGCAAAAAACATCAAACTTGTCAGCCTTTTGTAATTAAAACCTCAAACCATTTTTCGTTGCATAGAATATTCTGAACTAACTAAAAATCCGTAAATCAAAGTTTTATCAATGAGTAACCGGTTACTAATCCTGCGTGGACTGGTAAATAACATACGTAGAATAAATTTTAATTATTGAAACCGGTTTTCAAATATTATACATCATTTTAAAACTCGTAGATGGGGTAATCCCGTTTAAAAATTACAATTAAAAATTATCAACGGGGCTTTAAATGATGTGTAATACTTGGCAACCAGTTTCAACAATTAAAATTTATTTCACGTAGGTTATTTAGCGGTCTCTGTAGGATTAATAACCGGTTTCAACCGGTTACCCATTGATAAAACATTGATTTACTGATTTTAGTTAGTTCAGAGTTTTCTATGCAACGAAAAATGGTTTGGGGTTTTAATCACAAAAATCTGATAAGTTGAAGGTTTTTTGCACAATTGACCCTGTTAAATCATCAGTTAAAATCTTAAATTATATTAAGAGAAAATAAATGATTCAAAATGTTGAAATTTTGTAGACATATGACTATCTCAAAGAAGGATGTTCCGTTGATTTTGGGGTCCCCAAACGAAAACGTATAAGAGAGTCTTACACATACACACATGCATACGCACATATATATACACACACACATGTGTGCATACACACATATATACAAACATACATGTGTGTATACAAACATACTTTCTGTTTTCTCTCCGTCCATAAATTAAAAAAAAAATCAATTTTACTTTATTTACGTTTAGAACTTAAAAAATTAGAAGCCTTATGAAATTTTGGATTCTGAGCGGTCGCCTCTTTTAAAGGCCCTCAGGGCCAGATCTCAAACGATGATTATTCAAAAACTTTACATGTTTTATATATATTACATCAGTAACCGGAAGTACTCTTGCCATGTATAAAAAATTTTATTATTAAAAGTATGTTGCTATTACAATGAAATTTTTTCATTAACATACGATGGATTTAAATTATTTTAAGGGAAAATTATATAAAAACCAATATACTTTTGATATTTTTCTATCATGTTTCTGTACTAAAAACGTTTCCATAAAAATCCTTCAACTTGAATTGTTTTACGAATTGTTTTGTTTTATGGGATTTTTTAAAAAAATTTCAGAAGTTTTTCATAATATTTTGTTAAGTTAAAGGACTTTTACAGAAAAATTTTATGTGTAATGATTTTTACGAAAATATTTTTAGGTTGAAAGACTTTTATGAAAACGTTTTTGGTATAATGACTTATTCGAAAAATACTGAAAGTGCGTTTGTTTTTTAGATGATTTTTCTTTATTTTAAATGGATTCCGTAAAAAGGTGGGAAATAAAAAATTGAACTCACCGGTGAAAGGAATCTCGCCGGCGTCGATCAGTTTAGGTAGGCACAAATAAGTCCAAAGAGCACAAGGACTCACAGTTTCAAAATAAATCACCGGAATCTGTATCTCCTCCGCCACATCAAGCGCAAACGAATAGGATCCGTCCGGTATGATAACCGTCACCGGAAATTCCGATTTGGAACTGAAACATCCAGAAACCATCATTTCTTTGAACAGCGGTATAGTCACCGTTTTCATTCCTTCAAACACCTCGAGAAACCGTTGGCTTGAACGAGGATGATCGTCGGGAAGTCCATCGGAGATAGTACGAAATCGGAAGTTACTGTAGCGGCTGAAACGAGCCAAAACATTTGTGTGACGGAGTAGATTGCGGTGGATGTGGTCGGTGTTGAGGACGGTGACGGAGATGTCGCCGGATAGACAAAGTAATTCTGCTAATTTGAGCATGCAATTGACCGGACCTTGCATTGGCAATGGGAAAATTAGGACATGAGGAGACATAATCGATTGAGAATTGAAGAGAAATTGGTTGATGAAATTCAACAATGGTTATTGATGATGGTTTTATTTGGTATGGAAGATGGATGAAGAAGATAATGCTAGTTTATGCAGTGAACTAGTTTGATAATTTGTAAAAAATAATTGGTTACATAAAATAGATATAATCATAAAATTAAATTATATAAATATTAAATTTTATAAAAGATTATAAAAAGTACAGTCCTAATCTATCTATTTAAATATAATTAATAATCAAGGGCTGTGATCAAAAGTTGAAAATTTTATATACTTTTCATTTTTTAGCTGGAAGGGTATTTTCGTAATTACAGCGATCATTCACAACACTTATAAAATGATCATTCACATTACTTATTTGATCATTCACAACACTTATTTGATTATTCACACCACATATTTGATCATATTGCTATACGCACACCCCCCAAATCCTTTAATTATGCTAATTGCACACCCCCTCCTTCTTAATTACTTAACTATTGGTGTGGATCCCACAAATGTCACATCAATATATTATTTTTTTATTTTTAAGAAATATGGGAGTCACATATACTTATCACACACCCCCTATTGTCACATCATTTTTTTTTTGTTTTTTTATGATGTGAGACCCATAAATGCTTATGACACACCTCCTATTGTCACATCATCTTTAATTTTTTGTTTTTATGTTGTGGGTTTCGGGTGCTAATGACACCTTCTTTTTTTCAAATCAATTTTTTTACTTCTATATATTAAAAATTTATAGCACAATACATTACATTAATATTAAAAGATTTTATGAGTATAAAAGTAACATAAAATAATAAAAGCAAAACCTGAAAATATTGGCAGAAATTTAAAAAAAAAAAATCCAAACTTAAATTCTAAAAAAAATTCAAAACTTGTATCAAGAAGGGATAAGATAACATGCATATGAAAAAAATCGAAACATGCAGTATGGTAACATGTTTTTGGTGGTTTCGTCTCTTCATATTATTTTTTTCCTAACAAAGTTCTCAGGTTATTATTTTATTTCTGCTTTTTGGAAAAAAAAAATCAATAATGTATTTTCCACAAAAAAAGACCGACATGTTTTCACTTGTTTTTCATGAAAAGCTCTCAAACTTAATGATTTTGTTGACAAAAAAATTCTGAAAATCACAAACAAATATATATCTTGAGAATTTTATTGGTAAAAAATAACATGGATAGACTATACCTCAAAAACAAAAAAAAAACATGTTGCTTTTTTTCATATTAAACCTCTTTTTTACACAAAAATTTTATATATTTTTTACTTTGTTTGAAAATATAAGTTTTTATTCGGTTTACGTAATTTTATATACATTTTTTGTTTCGTTAAAGTGAAAATCTAAGGGGCGTTCACTTAACGAAAAGATAGGTATGCTGAGCAGACTGAAGGGGATAATAATTTCAACCACCAAATATGTTGCTGAACCTTCTGTCCAAAAAAGTACTCGTTATCGTCCAAATAATGGCAAACAAGCTATGTCGCGTCAATTTGACTTGAACGAACCGCCAAGGCACAGTGAATACATGTATCACGTTCCACAACATCAACACGAGCCACAAAGACATAGTGAATATGTGTATCGCGATCCGCAACCCCAACACGAGCCACCAAGACATAGGGAAAATGTGTATCGCGATCCACATACAACACAGTCCTGCCGCTTCTATAGGCCAGTTGCTTTTGACTTGAATGATCGAATACCATCTGCTTTGGATCACTTACCAGCATACCAACATCAATGGTGAACGACTTCTATGATTCTTGAACGTCGTTTAAAGTATCGGGTAAACTTGATTTAAAACTTAACACGGATTGTCTCATATGTGATGACTTTATTGGTTAGATAGTTAAGTTCATTTTGGATGATTTCTCTATGGTCATTTTATATGTCTTAGCTAATGATATGGTTTGGTCTTATCTTATGTCACACGACAGTTAATTATGTAGTATGGTCACAACCTTGGATAATGACTCAAGCTTATGAGATATTTTATGGTCTTAATGTTGAGTAGGTAAAAAGGGTTGCTTTTGAAAATGACACGATGAGGAGTCACTGGTCTAGGCATGCATGTTAGATTCTTTTATGCACTTACTGTAGAGGAAACTGACATATTTTAATATCTCGAGGTAATGAGTATTAATTATATATTGTCGACCGTGTTGTGTAATGGGTTTTGTTGGTGGAAGTGACCAATATAGTTGATTGAGTCGCCATGGGTGCTCATTTTAGTTGGTGAAAGATTATCAACCCTGCGAACTTGTTAAAATCATATGAGTTTTATACGTAATACTTGTCTATTGAAAGTCACGTAACAATGTGATATGCTAAAATTTGACATAAAAGGGTAAAGTGTAACTGGATTATCTGAATCATGTTATTATATAATTAGTAGTACAGTGATTGGCATGAAAAACATATAGCAGTTAGTGGATGAATATGTCTCTATATTGAAAACCTGAAATTGAATAATGTGAAATATTAAGTTGAAAATATGTCATAACATTGCAGGAAGTTAAAAACATATCAAAGGAGGCATACTTGTAAAATCACACATGTTGATTAAATCTAAAATTTTGTATAGTTAGTAATGGATACTAATGTGTGTAGTTACCCATAATTGACTTTGGGAATAAACATTTTGAAAACTCATGCATTGATGTCTCGGTGCATGACCGAGTATTGAATTGAAAAGTCCCTAAGTTGAGAAATAAAGGGATCGGGATAGTGTTGGTTAGTTGGAATTTGGGAAAACATCATTGTAGGTCTTTAATGACTTGAGAGATGAAAGTCGAGATGAAGGCCAAATAACGCCGTTGTTGAGCCGAACTGATTCCGTAGGCGGAATCGTTTTAAGTGGGGAGGAATTGTGACACCCCAATAATTATAAAGGCAATTAATTTTGTGAAACAATTATAATTGTGAATTAAGTGCAATATTATGAGTTAATTACCAAATATTAGTGATGTTTGCTATTATTGGGACTTGAACGATTAAAGAAAAATAAAATGTTGGGTTGTATTGAATTAACAAAAATAGGTAATGTACTTTGACAACTAAATAATGATTAGTTTTGACATAAGAATGGATTAATATGGTGTTTATGATATAATTAGTATAATTATGTCAAAACTATTTATTTGAGTATTGGATTATTAAATAAATGCAAGTTTTAGCATTTTGTTTGTATTTGTTAAATAAAAGATGGTTAGTGGGAGGGGTGTGTATTGTAAAGAGATGAAAGTTGGAGGTTAGGGGTGGCCGAAGGCCAAACCCCCTCCCCTTTTTCTCTTCATGATCGTCCAACACAAGACACACACACTTTGATTTTTTTGTTTCAAAAAGAAAGAAGAGAGAAAGAGGAAGGAAGCTAGGGTTTTTGGGAGTTTGATGAGCAAATGTAGAGATTGAAGCTCAAAACTTTGATATTGGAGGCATCTTGGAAGGTATAAACATCTCCTTTGTTCTTCCCCTTTCATTTCTCTCCATTTCACCATTGTTGGAGAATAGAGCATTAGTTGGGTTTTGTTGGATTGAATTAATAAATGACTCTAAAATCAAGTATAGGTTAATGTTTATGGTTTATAAACGTATTTGAGTCATAAATATGTAGTTGATTTGGTTTGAAGTGGTGATTTTGAGTAGGAGCTCCATTAGTGAATGAGGGATTGGGTTGTATTGATCTAGCTTGTTTTATACAATATTTATGATTCAAATATGTTATATATTGGTATGGAATTGAATGGAGTTGAGTAGAAGCTCATTTGAAGCTTTGAAGAGATGGTATGAATTTATCCCATTTATGAACTCAAATGAGTTCATATGAATCAATGGACGACTTCTTGTGTTATAGATGCATTTGAAGGTCTAAATGGTCTAAAAATGTTATATTAATGATTCCAAGTATTTTTTGGGATAATGTACAAACACAAGGACAAAATGATGTTTTGTTTTTAAACCACACGCCAAGTGTTCGATAAAATGTCTTGAACATATTTTTTTGCTTAAAATTGGTGTGCGGATGACCAAATGATTTGTAAACTCTTTGGTATAAAAATTTTGTTGATATGAGTTGAATTGAAATGCAAAACATGCGTCAAATTGAGAAATGAGACAAATCTCATTTGATTTTCGAGTTTTTGGACAGCCTTGACATGCTGTCTTGTAAAATTCATATAAAATCACTCGAAGCTCCGTTTTGGACGTGCCATACGTTTTTGGAAAGCTAATAGAGCGTAATTTAATATAAAATAGTCATATGAAGCCAAATTGGACGTTAAGCAGGTCAAAAATGCATAAGATCGCGGCTGACCTGCAGTTGGCGGAAACGATGATATCAAACTTTATAAATTCATATAGAATTTGTTATAGATCCGTTTGGGATGATTCAAGTTGGATATGAAAGATAAAATAGTCTACTTTATCTCACTTTAAGATATGTTAAGATTTCTCAATCTATAACAAGGTTAAAAACCTTTTTTCACAGCTAGATATAAACAAAAATATGAGATGTTTGGACTTGATAATTTGATTGTTTTGTTTGGGATGATTATGCAACTTTAATATGATATTCTAGGTCATATGTTTACATAATTTGGAATACTTTTGAAGTTCCAAAGTACTTGTGTGACTTGAAGAATCCATGCTTCGATTTAAGGCTTAACTTGTATTGGCCTATATTCGGAACGTGTTGTGGATGCCAAAATCTTATTGCCGATCACTGTGAGTTCTAGCATTAGTGTTACATAATATGCATGTATCTCATTGTTTTACCTCGTTGAATACTTTCTGGAGCTATTTGTTGATATATTGATAGTGGTTGCATACTTGCTTTCATTTCTCTTAAGAATGATTTATTTGGACATATGTGAGGCACCTTGGACCTAACCATACTTGATATGCTATCATTTGACCTTACCTGGAGTTGAGCTAATTGTTGATATTTTGATAGTAGATGCATATTCACACACAATTCTCACATGCATGATTCTTTGGGCTTATGTGAGGCACGTTGGACCTCACCATACTTGATATACTTTCATTTGACCTCACATTGATATCCATGGATAATGTTGGGCTAACTCTAAGCCTAAATTGAGCAATATGTTGGGCTAGCTCTAAGCCTAAATTGAGCAATATGTTGGACTAGCTCTAAGTCTAAATTGAGCAAGACGTTGGACTAGCTCTAAGTCTAAATTGAGCAACACTTTGGACTAGCTCTAAGTCTCAATTGAGCAATATGTTGGGCTAGCTCTAAGCCTAAATTGAGCAATATGTTGGGGTAACTCTAAACCTAAATTGAGCACTTGATCATATTGGTTATTGAACATACTCGTTGTTTTTCGTTGCATGCATGTATATTATGTATCCTTCTAATCTAACAACTCACTCAACTTTGTTGACCCCTTTTAGTTGTTAACCTTTCAGGAAAAAGGAAAGCATCACACCTGACCATATTGATAGTGGATTGAACCTTGTCTAGCGGCTCCATTGTTTTTGCATATCTTTGATGAAGCTTTGGGTGGGGATTTAGTGGACTCCCGCTTTGATATATGCGCGTGAATGAATTTAGTTTTATTCATGGTTAAGTATTAGGATGTTTAAAAATTGTAACCCCAACTACTTTGATCCATGATACCCCATACTTTGCTCATTATTAGGCGTCAAATTGGGGAGTATCATGTTGATGTCTTTTGAATATTGAAAATTTAAATTTGACCACATTTCCGCAATTATATTCTGATAATTATTGTTAATTGTTCGTGAAACATCTATTTTAGTTGGAAGGGTAATTCAACATCATATTTAGTTTTTTGTTTTTTTATGTTGTGGGTGCCGCATACTAATGACACATCCCCTTATTTTTTCAAATAAATTTTTTTGAGTTAATTACAAAAATGGTCCCTGTAGTTTGTATCAAACATAAAATTTGGTCCCTGAACTTTCAATTAGAAACAATATTACTAGAGTAAATTACAAAAATGGTCCTTATGGTTTGTTCAAAATTATGGATTTGGTCATTGGTCTTTAAAAATTACGAAAATGGTCCCTAAAAACACCATTACTTGTAAAAATGGTCCATCTAGACCATCTTTCTCTTAAAATTTTGGGTAAATTACAATTTTCGTCCTCGTGTTTATATAAAAATTATGGTTACCGTCATTTTCACGATAAAATTACAATTTCAGTACTTAAAGTTGGTGTTTTGTTATGCTTTTGGTCCATTGATCCAAATTTTTTTTAAAATGACAATTTTACCCTTTCATTTTATTTCATTTTTGGTCCCTCAAAAATATTTCTTTTATATTTCATTTTTCTTAATGATTTATTATTCATATTATTTATCTAGTATATATTTCTTATTATTACTATTAACTAGTTTATAACCCACGTATTACGTGGATATTTTTAATTAAATTTATCTATATACAATGTATATGAGTAAAAATAAAAACATACAAAAATAATAATTGTGTTTATTTTTTATTATTTACAGATTAAAAAATAGAGTATATTTATCTTTTTTAAAAATATTAAATTGCATTTATCTTTTATTTTTTATAAGTTGTAATGATCTTTTTGGTGAACGTAGAGGTGACACGTGAAATTTGATGTTTTCTTTTTATTATACATAATAATAATTTCCACAACTAATTCAAATTTTTTACATTTGGATCTAATTATGATTATTATGGATAATAATGATAGATATTTATTTTAGGTAAACATTAATTTTAAATGTTACAAAATTTAATTTATTACTAATTAATTAATGAAAAAAAATAAAGCCAAAATTTAATGCAATTAAGTTAAGGTGTTAAGTTTGGAAAAAGAGGTGGAAAAATAAAATTTTCTTGTATTGTAGAAGTGACATATGACATGAATTGTTTTGTTTTATTATAATATATAGGTTAATCAACCCATGTATTACTATTACATGGGTTGATTTAGAAAATACATATTTTTTTATATTTTAATAAATTATTAAAAAATTTATATATAATTAAAATAAAAAAATTAAAAGCTAGTTAAATTAAAGATAAAAAATACTTAGTTGTTTGATATTAAATAAAAAAATATTATTATATTGTATTATTAAAAACAGATAATATGTGTTTGCAAAAAATGTTTCTTTTAATTTTTATTAACTTCAAATATGAAATATCAAAGTAAAAAACAAAAAAAACTTCAATTATGTGAATGTGTATATATTTTGAAAATAAAATATAAAAATGAAATATCTGAAAATCAACAATCAAAATATATCATATTCACAATTAAAGTTTTATCATTTAAATTTTAAATCTTGTTAGCAAAATAATTAACAAAAAATTTTAACTTTATTTACTACACTTCTACATTTTAAATCTAAATTTTTACATTTGAATTTAGCTATGATCATTAAGGATAATAATGACACATATTTATTTTAGGTAAATATTAATTTAATATTAATTCATTAATGAAAAAATTAAAATCAAAATTTAATGTTATTAAGTTAAGGTAGTAAATTTGGAAAATGAATTAAAAAAATGGCATAGGTATAATTATTGATTTTAATTAAGGGTATAAGAGACATTTCATAAATAATTATGAGTTGTCATTAATCTGGACCATTGATTTCTTTCCATCCCATGGTCCAGAAACTCCAAGTGGTTTTCTTATTTTATATAGTATAGATATTTAAATAAAGTAATAAATTATTTAACATGTTTTATTTTTATTATTTATTTGACATTAGTAATACTAGTATTATTATTATTTTATTATAGTTTAAGTATTTACATGAATAAGTAGTATTAATTGAAAATAACTTGTATTTGACTAAATTTAATATATTGTATTGTTGTTAATTATTGTTATTAATATTGTTCTTACATATAAAATTTAAACATACATTGAACTATATATATATAGTTTTTAAAAGTTATTTATTTATTTTATTACTTTTCATTTATAAAGTTTTTAACTATTTATCATTTAATTTATTTATCTTTTATCTCTACTTTATATTACTTTATATAAATACTTATAAATTTGTTCATATTTTTGTCCAAATTTATACATATATTGTTGGAATATTGTTTTGTTGATAAAAAACAAAGTCTAGGGTTTAATATGTAATTTGTGCAAAGTTGTAAATAATATAAATAGGTTGTTGACTTTGTAATAGAATATAGATCTGACATTCTCACTTTTTGTACGCACGAATTTTCAAAGTGAATTTAGGGCTACAGTACGAGCATTTTCTATTTCATCTATGTAATCATCAGTTGTGATTAATCAAAGCATTCGGTTAGTTGTTCTTGATCTTAATCTTTCTTATATTGATTAACTGTTGATTGATAAATAGGATTCATAATTGGTATCAGATCTTTAGGTTGATTTTAATTGAAATCAAATTTTTCGAAAACTGTTCTTGAATATTTTTTTTAGAAAAACAGTAAAATCAACAAGGGTTTTAATCCTGTTGATTGTTGGATGTGAAAATTGGATCGAAGGTAGTGATTAGGAAAACGATTGATTTGATTATAAATTTGTTTTGATTTACCAAACACAGAAAAAGATCTAAGGATTTTTCAGAAATTTTGAAAAACCGGAAGGTTTTCACTGTTTCATTGAAGAATGCATATTAAGATCGGTTTTTGGACAAGATACTTTCACAAAAGGTGTTTGAAATCAAAATCCCTACCTTCGATATCAATTTGGTCTGAATAACTCATTCTTACAAATTAATTTTAATTTCAGACTTGAAAGTTTTGAAAAATTAAGAAACTCGGACAATACAGTGTTCTTGGGTTAATCGAGTTGAGATCAAATATAATTCGAGTTGAATTCAAGTTCAAATCGAGTTGACTTCAGTGTTAATCGAGTTGAACTTGCCTTTCAATCGAGTTGAAAGTACTTTCTATTCGAGTTGAACTCAATTCAAATCGAGTTTATTCGAGTTAAAAGGAAGGTACATTCGAGTTGCTTTAATTTCAAGTGAAAATAGTCAACATGGATTTAATCGACTTTACCATAGATATAATCAAGTTGCACATATACTTGATCAAGTTACACATTGACTTAATCGAGTTGCACACCGTTTTAATCGAGTTGCACACTGTCTTCATCGAGTTGCACACTGTCTCAATCGAGTTGCACACTGTTTCAATCGAGTTGCACATACTTTTAATCGAGTTGCACATAGCCTTGATCAAGTTGCACATACTTTTAATCGAGTTTAACACACATCTATTCGAGTTGATTGGTAATTCAGTCGAGTTTCATTCCTACTTAATTCGAGTTGCATCACACTTAATTCGAGTTGCATAATTCATCTAACAAGTTGAGTTTTTATATATTCGAGTTGTGTATACCTTGATTCGAGTTTCACATATTCATTGATCGAGTTGATCAATTCTTCATTCGAGTTGATTATCTTATTCATTCGAGTTTCATTCAATATTCTTTCAAGTTTGATCAATTTTTCATAGTTGATCAACTGTTTCAATTTCAATCAAATATCATTCGATTTTGGAAGATTCCTATCTATCAGTCATCATGTCAAAAGACGCGCTTGAAACGGGATCAGAGACGAAACCTTCAATTCTCTATCGGGGAACGTACAGTGGAGGGAAAGATTTTTGGAATTTATCAGTTTCCACGATCTCTCCGAAGAAATGCTAAAGTCCTTGACTGACGGACCAACTGTGTTCTTAGAGACAGTCCCTGGTGTACCCAACGGAAACCCTCTAATCCCGAAAAGAACTGTTGAGGTAACAAACCTAATAGAGGCACAGAAAAGAAGAAAATTAGGAGACAAAACAGCAAGGAAGTTGTTACTGATTTCTATCCCTAATGACATCTATACCTGCCTAACAAACATGAAGACAGCCAAATCGATCTGGGATAAGGTGTGCAAACTGATGAGGGGATCCGACAGGGCAGCAACCAATAGAGCAAGGAACAGTCTGATGACTTTTGAGAATTTTAGAGCACGAGAGGGAGAATTACTAGAAAATACTTACTTGTAGTTTGTCAGTCTAGTGAGTGAGATGAAAAGAAACGGGGTTACAAAGTCCAATATAGACATAAACGTCAAGTTTCTAAACGTACTTAACCTAGAATGGGAAAAGTATGCAATGATCATCCAACAGACGAAAGACATTTAAGAGATGGATTTCCACATGATCTTTGAGAACCTTAACAACTATCAAGAAGTTGTTTTAAGGAAAATGTCTAGTAAGAAGAAAGCCGAGAAAGAGACCGTTGACCCTTTAGCTTTATTGGCTGAGAAGAAATATAAGTATAAGCTGAAGAAGGAGAAACGGACAGTCATAAGCAGTAGCTCTTCTGAATCAGACTCATCAGATTCATCCGCCGATTCAGAGATAGAATAGATGAAAAAGCAAATGGCCTTACTCACTAAGGCTTTCAGAAGAAATTCTATCGAAAGCCAGCCAATAACAAAATGCGATACAAGACTGGCTCACGAAAATTTGACAAGAAAGAGAAGTATGAAAATTCTGGTGAAAGCAGTGTCAGGAAAGCTGAAAAATATGACAAATCTGATAAATCAGCCAAGAAAGAAACAGAGCAAAAATGCTACAATTGTGGCAAGCCAAGACACTTTGCTCAAGAGTGCAGAATGCCAGTAGTCAAAAACTCTGATTACTATACAAGGAATGCACTTCTACCTAAAGAAAAGGAAGCTGACAAAGCTCTTATGGCTGAGGATGATCATTGGCTACAGCTGTCAGAGGATGAAGACATATTGGATGTGGATGCTCATATCTGCTTAAAATCAGAAGTCTTCAATGAATAAAAAATGAGTGAGCCAGCAATGATAGCAGAAGATGAGGAATGGGTTGAACGGATGAAGAAAATGAGGATAAGGAAGAGTCTGATGAGGAAGTGACTGAAGAATTCGCGATGATGGCAACAAGAAATGCTGACTGCAGCAAAGACAAAGAGACTGATGAATCAGAGTCAGAAAAATCAGACAGTTCAGAAACACCAGAGGTAAATTCTAATTCTGACTCTGAAAATGATGATTCCTGTTTGCTTGAAGAAAAATTAACACAAATGGCCTTTATGCTAAAGAAATTTGAGAAATCATTAAAAGCTGAAAAGAAACATGCTCATTCCTTGGAAAACAAGCTATATAATGAACATGCATTAGTATTGGATTTTTCCAAGGATAAAGCATTAGCATTACGAGCAGTTTCAGATTTGCAAGACAAAGCAAATGAACTTCAAAGCAAAATCCAAGAACTAAATAACAATATATCTGACCTACAAGAAAAACTGAATTTGGCAGAATTAGAGGCTTCAAATTTTTCTGTAAAATATCATGCCATTTTTGAAGAAAGAACAAAACTTTATGAGAAAATAAAAACTCTGGAAGATGAGTTTATTAAAAGAGGTCAAACAGATCAAACTATCTATTTAAATCAACCAAAAGATACCAAATTCTACAATTCTAAATATGGTAGTGGTTGGGAAAATCCTAAATATCTGACAAAGGCCATTTCAAATTCATCAACTTTATATGATGTCAGATATATGAATCTAGGATTAAAAATGACTTTTATGAAAGCATCAGATGAGATAGAATCCAGTGAAGATTCAAAAAGACTAAGATCTGAGAAAATGCAAAATTCTGTTGATTATAACAGAATAAATGAATTAAATAATAATATTGGCATTAAAGAGGAGTATATTCAGATATATTCTGAAAAAGATTTATCTGAATCTACTACTCAATCTCAAAAGTTATATTTACCATTTTCAATTCTTGAGAAGATAAAATCTAATCTCGAATTGAAAATCAAAAATTTTGAGACAGAAAATCAAACTCTTAGGGGCCGTTTGGTTCACTGGAATCCAAGGGAATTGGAGGGGAAAAGAATCCAATTCCAGTTAATTCATTTGTTTGGTTCAACTATAAAAAGGAATTGGATTCCATCAAAATTGAAATTTCCAATGAATGAAGGAAAATAACATTCCTTCACACAATGGATGGAATTCAATTCCTTTTCAAAACAGAAAGTGGTTGATTACAAAAATATCTCTTACGTTTAACACACTACATTACACGATGTCTAGTCTTACCCCACCCACCCTACCTACCTACATACCTACTGACCCACCCACCCACCCATACCCATCCCACCCACCTACCCAAACCCTACCTTTGCTATCCAACCTACTCTTACTTACTACCCACTATACCTACCATTACTTACCTACCCACCCACCCTATCCCATCCTACCTTACCCTACCCCATCCCACCCACCTCTAATCCACCTACCCCAACCCTACCTATGTTATTCAACATACTCTTACCTACTACCTACCATACCTCCCCCTACCCACCTACCCATCCATCATCCATCATACATTACCCACCCCACCCCACCCGACCCACCCTACCCTACCTACGCTATCAAACCTACTTTTACCTACTACCCATCATACCTATAACTCATCCCTCATCCACCCCACCCCACCCTATCCATCTCATCTTATTCCTACTTTATAGACTTATCCACCACTACCCACCCACCCTACCCTACCCGACCCCACTCACCCACCTTTACCCACCTACCCCTACCTTACCTACATTGTCCAACCTAATATTACCTACTACCCACCATACTTACCCCTACCCACCTACCCATCCCTCATCCATCATCCATCATACGTTACCCACCCAACCCTTCTTCCTCTTCTTCAATTCTTTCAGTTGTAGGACAAGAGGAACTTCAGCAAGGGGCTGAAGTTCAGGGAAACCTTCAAGTGTCAGAGGGAGAAACGGGTGAAGTAAGGGGTGGTTAGGGAGATGTAAGTAGTTCTGACTCTGAACGTACATTATCGAATATTAATGAGGGAGCAGCGGAAGGTGAGGATGATGACGATGATGATGATGATGATGAAGGTGGACCAGATCATGATGAGGGAGGAGCTGCTTTAATGGATATTGTTCATATAGCTCAGCAGAGTGTGAGGGATGCCCAAACCCTAGAAAGTCGGGATAAAGCCACATTTGCTGTTAACTCCCAACAGGGAGTTAGCATTGAAGAAGTCAGTATCCTACTGACAATTGCACACCCCCCCATCCACTCAGTCTTCTCTCACAGGAGACTGTTTCAATTGAACACTGGGAACAAGCTCAAATGCTATCCGATAATCCTTTAGATTTGATGGATATTGAATTTAGTACACATCTGCCCGAGTGTACGACTTCGTTTCTATCACCGAGTCTAGAACCGATACATACTAGGACACTTGCGTCTACTTCATTTGTTGAAGTAAGTGCAGTTGAACTAAGTGTCACTGCCGGAACAACCTTAGTCACAGAAGCATTCGTTGCTCCGTCACTTGAAGAGGTTGGAAGTCCAGTCAGAGCCACGACTATGCCAACTCTGAGCACTGGCCACACAGAGGTTCTTTTTACAAGTTCCACTGTTGTGTCAACTGGAAGTCTTAGTGACCCAGTAGTTACTCTTTCCCCATTTGTCACTGAATCCACTCTAAGTCAAGCATTAAATGATGCTGTTGCTGGTGTGAACAGTCATGTTTCTACTCAACTATCAGAAGTTATGGCTCAAATGACGAATATTCATAAATTTTTAAAAGGAAAATCTGTAGCAGAGGAGTCAGTGAAGCAACCAGATTCAAATCAAGCTATCGAAGAGCTAAGAGACTTAGTGTTTGAGCAGTTTAATGAGATGAGAGAGAGGATGATCGGGTTAGAAAGTACGGTGATAACTGCCTTGGGCAATTTATCAGAATGTGTGGCAGCAGTTGAACAGACATGCAAGGCTCGAGCTTCTGCGCCCAAAAGAAAACATGATGAGCATGACGATGACTCCGATGATGCTCCTCATGAGGGGGAGAAGAGGAGGAAGCTTGATGAGCCGACACCGGGTCTGTTAATGATCACTTATCCAGTAAAAGAGCTTGAAGGTCAAGAGAAAGGAGAAGCAGGAAGCTCAAAGGAACCTACTGATGTTCAAAGTGAGTTGGGATTGATTCTTCATGAAGATGTTCCAGTTCCTTTAAACATTCAGTCAGACATTTACAATTTTGAGGAGTACAATGATTCGGATGATGATGTTCAAGAGGTTCAAGAACAAAGTTTGTTGATTCAAGGAAAAGAAAGTGAAGGAGAGAAAGAAGTTGATATTGAATTATCTGATGATGATGATATGTTTGTCTTAACAGATATAATTCAAGCTGAAAGAATTGAAGAAGAGGAAGAATTGGTGCAAGAAATTTTGAAAGATTCTATACCAACACCAACGGTTGAAAAGCCTGAGGTTACGGTTCATATTAAAGAAGAGATTGAAGAATTTCCAGTTGAGAATTTGATTCCACGAGAGGTTGTTGAGTTGAAGTGATGGAAAGATTTTTCAATGAATACATTCTGGCTGACGAATCACAAAAACAACACAGACTAAGATTTGAAGCTCAGCAAGTGGTTCAAAGGGAAATTAGAGATATGCTTACTTTGCTCAACAAGGATGAAATTAGTAAAAAGAAAGTTAAAGCATTGGACTTATCTGCAAGACAATCAACTGAGTATATTAAGAAAAGGAATAAACTGCCATATCTCGAAGATTATTTGGAGAAAAGAATATTCTACAAGAAGCAAGCTCCTTGTACTTTTCTGAAACTGTTCAGAGTTCTGGAGCCTAATATGCCGAATCTTGTGAACTATGCTAGTTTCTTGCGGAATAAGACTCAGCCTGTGGATAAAGTGAAAAGTGAATTTAGGATAGTTGATTTAATTAAAATTGAGAAAGATCTGTTTGTTCAGATCTTCTATCCTACTTTTACCGTTTCAAGAGCTGATGGAAATACCTATTCTTTCACCGAAGCCGACATGTTCAATATGCATTTGGTTGATATCGAAGACTTATTTGATGAGTTGTGCCGCAATAAGAGGAATGAATACTGTAGATTTGCACTAAAGACAATTTTTGACTTCATGCATACCAAATTAGTATTAATGTCTGTGCAAGATCTACATATTGGAGTCGAGAGAGGTATGAGGAAAATAAACATTCCAGCTCCAAATCGAGAAATCAAGTTTGCAGGAGATCTGAAGGAGTATCAAGTCATTATGGTTAAGCATCATGCGGTTATGTACAAAGACAAAAAAAAAAGCTAAGAGCAATGCGGAGTGTTGACATTAATAAATTTTGTGATGGGACACTACAGAAGGTAATGAATGGGTTGAAGGGAAAGTTGGCATCTGACAAGAAGAGGAAAACAAAGAAGGGAGCTTTAACTGTTAGTGACAGAAGATTGATGGTTGAGTTTATTTCCAAAATCAACTGGAGACTATCTGACAGGAAAAGTATAAGGAGGTTTGAGATGAAGCTGGGGCTAACAAGTTGAAGACTTTTCTTATTTCATCAAATGGGGAGATTGTTGGAATATTGTTTTGTTGATGAAAAACAAAGTCTAGGGTTTAATATGTAATTTGTGCAAAGTTGTAAATAATATAAATAGGTTGTTGACTTTGTAATAGAATATAGATCTGACATTCTCACTTTTTGTACGCACGGATTTTCAGAGTGAATTTAGGGCTACAGTACGAGCATTTTCTATTTCATCTCTGTAATCATCATTTGTGATTAATCAAAGCATTCAGTTAGTTGTTCTTGATCTTAATCTTTCTTATATTGATTAATTGTTGATTGATAAATAGGATTCACATATATGTATTAATTTTTATACATTTTAATTTTAATTTTAGTTTTTTATATTTTTATAAACATTATATGTTCAATGTAATTTTCACTTAACAACATATATTATTTAATGTGTCATCCATTCTAATTTATTCATTTCATAAAGTTAATATTCATATAAATTACAAATGTTCAATATATTAATCCATTAAGTATAGCAATAACTACATATGAATTTAATACAAAATTTAACAAATTAATTTAATTTATAAATATAATATGTCATGTTCTTATATTTTGTTAAGTTTAAATACCTTTAAACACATGCAATTTATATACATATAAAAATTTTTAGTTTAAAAAATTTATATATTTAATTAAAACGTTATACATACATACATACATACATATATATATATATATATATATATATATATATATATATATATATATATATATACACACACACACACACACACACACACACACACATACATGTATGTATGTATGTATTCTAAAATAAATCAAATTATATTCACTCAACAAAATAAATGAATGATAAGTAAGTATTTTTATGAGTAATATATAACATTGAAAAAGATAAATAAATTATATATATAAATAATTATAAGTTCTAAAAAAAGTAATAATTTTTTTAAAAAAATGTATATATAGTTGAATAAATAATTGAACTTAATTGTAATATTAATAATATTAAAACTTTTTACTTTACTAATCCATATATGTAAAAATTATTTTTTCATTAAATTTTTGTAATAGTTAATAAAAAAACATATCATATAAATAAATAAATAATAATAGTAAAAGAAAACATATTTAAAAAAAAAATAATACTTTAGCAAATTTGTAACGATAAGAGAAGAACTAAATATCAAATAAATAATAATAGGATAAAACTAATTAAATTAATATATGTAAAAAAATAATTAGTTAGGGACCAAAAGTGAAACAAAGTTTAAAGGGCAAAATGGTCATTTTTAAAAAATGATTGGTCAAAGGACTAAAAGCAAAACAAAACGACAACCATAATTACTAAAATTGTAATTTCGACGTGAAAATGATCGTAACCATAATTTATATATAACCACAGGGACCAAAATTGTAACTAAAAAATTTTAAATGACAGTTTTGCTCTTTTTCTCAATAACAATTTTGGTCCTCAACTATGTAATTTACTATCAGTTTTAGTCTTTTTTCTTTTTACTTTTTCTTTAAATAATAAATGTTAATTTATAAAGTTAATTATTATTATTAGAGTAAAAGACATTTTTTTATCCCTGTGATTTGATGTTTACCCAGATTCAGTCCCTCAACCTTAATAATCTCAATTTTCATCCTTATTTTGCTAATTTTGTCCGGTTTTAATCTCTCGTCCGTTAAACTTAACGACACAACTATTAAATTTGTAATAATGACATTTTTACCATTTTCACTGTGACGCTTTTAGTTCCAATGATTTTATTATTTAACGTTTATAGTCCAAATTTTAATTATTTTATTTTTTCTTTATAATTATATTATTTGTCTTACTTGTAAACACATTTATTTTATTTATACTTATAATATGTTTTCGTATTTTATTTACATTTACTATTGTTGGTATTTTATTTATAGAATTAAATTTTATATTTTCTTTACTAATTTATTTAAAAGTTCATCTTCCTTATTAATTTTAATTTTTATAATATTATTGTTGACATTTATATATGTGATTTTTGTTAGTTATGTTTATGTAAAGAGAACATCGTCGATATTTTTACTCTCTAATGTCATTATTTTTCAAGCATCTTACAACCTAATTAACCATCAACATATAAATTATAAATATATGTGAATGTGTCTTGGATATAACGGCTGAACAACATAGAAAACACAACGGCTGAAAATTGTAGTGTAAACTTCGTACCGGTTATGGGTTATCATGTGCACATGAACTTGATTATTATTTAAAGGAAGATTTGTTAATTTCTCTACAAACGGTTGATGCATTCTGGACGACACTAGAGGTGTTTAACCCTAACCAAGATGAAGTGGATGACATATCTTGTGGTGCAGAGCTCAATGAATTCAAAGAAACTTTTGCAAAATAGAATCGTACAGAATTGGTAGGTATGCTGAGTAGACTAAAGGAGATTACTTTTTCAACCACTAAATCTGTTGGTCAACCTTCTGTCCAAAAAGTTACTCGTGGTCGTCCAAATAAGGGCAAACAAGCTATGTCGTGTCAATTTGACTTGAACGAACCGCCAAGGCATAGTGAATACGTATGAGTGCTATCTTAATTGTTTAACAAACGAAGGCAGCAAGATGTATTTTCCTCTGTTTGGTCAACCCACGTTCTGAAAATGAATCTATCACAATCGCACATGTACATGAAATTCATTTTATAAAAGTTGATCTGCAGGAAGATCATCCAATACCAACTGTTTGTGGGTATAACTGGCGTTCCATAAAAAGCAAAAGAAATGGTATGGAAGACTTGTATAAAGATCGGTTACTTGCTTATAAACGAACCCATAACACTGAATGTAATGTGCATGTACTATTGGAGTGATAATTTGTACAAATTTATTAATATCAATGGGTACTATGTAATTTATAAAATCATTAAATTATCTTTTTGGTTTAAGTTTTTGAACGATGAAAAAAATACTTTTTATTTAAAAAAATTTCGAATGAAAAAAGTAGATAAAATTTAAATAAGTAAACTGTAATATAAACTAAAGTACAAGTACCATTTGTGTAATTTACTTTATATAATTAAGTAACAACCATTGATTAATAATGATTAAATGATTAATGTTTATAAATTAAATAATTATTATCTAATCAAATCAATCGATAATCATTTGATAGTTATTTAATGATTAATAGTCAAATCAATTAATAATTATATAATGATTAGAGTAATTAAAGAGATAATTAGGAGGGGGTGTGTAATTATCAAGAGGGGGGGTGTGTATATAGAATGACCCTTTAACTATTTACAATTCATCTACACTTATTTGATCATTCACAAGAAATATTTGACCATTTTACAGTAGGTATTCGATCGTTCACAGTAATTATTTGATCATTCACAAGAATTATTTGACCATTCACTCTTCTTCTACACTTATTTGATCATTCACAACACTTATTTGACCATCCACAAGTCTTCTGCACTTATTTGATCATTCACAAGAATTATTTGATCATTCACATTTTTAATTTGATCATTAACAACACTTATTTGATCATTCACATTAATTATTTGACCATTCACAATATTTATTTCATCATTCACAATAATTATTTGACTATTTACATTTCTTTCACACTTATTAGATCACTCATAACACTTATTCGATCATTCACAAAAAGTATTTGACCATTCATACTTCTTCTACACTTATTTGATCATTCACAACACTTATTTGATCATTCACAAGTCTTCTGCACTTATGTGATCATTCACAAGAAGTATTTGACCATTCACACTTCTTCTACACTTATTTGATTATTCACAACACTTATTTGACCATTCACAGGTCTTCTGCACTTATTTGATCATTCACAAGAATTATTTGACCATTCACATTATTTATTTGATCATTAACAACACTTATTTGATCATTCACATTAATTATTTGACCATTCACAATATTTATTTCATCATTCACAATAACTATTTGACTATTTACACTTCTTCTACACTTATTTGATTATTCACAATACTTATTTGGTCATTCACAAAAATTATTTGACCATTCACAATATTTATTTGATCATTCAAAACACTTATTTTATCATTCACAAGAATTATTTGATCATTCACAGTATTTATTTGATCATTCACAACACTTATTTGATCATTTACAAGAAATGTTTGACTATTTACACTTCTTCTACACTTATTTGATCATTCACACAACATTTATTTGATCATCCACAAGAACTATTTGATCATTCACAGTATTTATATGATCATTCACAAAACTTATTTGATCATTCACATGAATTATTTGACCATTCATAAAACTTATAAAGTGATCATTCACAACACTTAGTTGATCAAATAAGAGTTTTGAATGGTCAAATAATTCTTGTGAATGATCAAATAAGTGTTGTGAATGATAAGATAATTGTAGAAAAAATGTAAATAGTCAAATAAGTGTTGTGAATGATCAAATAAGTGTACAAGAAGTGTGAATGGTCAAATAATTCTTGTGAATAATCAAATAAGTGTTGTGAGTGATAGGGTTAAATACGGCTCAGTTTGGCGACTAAAATGTCGGCCAAACCAGTAACTTCGGTTTGGAAATTCTCAAACCAAACCGGCCAAGACTAATGGCCTGATTGGACCGGCCAAACCGCAAATAATTGGTTTGGTTCGGCAAGTTTCACGGTTTGAATTAGAAAGTTCGAGTTAATTTATAAATATTCTAACAGATTAAAAAGAAAATAAACGAATAAATTGATTTATTAATACACAACATAAAAAGAAAAAAATATGATCAATATCTTGTTGTAATTAGTAAAAAACTAAACTTAAATAGGTAAATTGTTACACATTAAATGGATGTTGCATTTCATTGACATTTGATTTAACAATTATAAGTATGTTTAAAGAAAATGCATTTGTATCGTATCGTATTAGTCTATTTGCTTCTATAATAGAAAATATTAGTATTTTGAAAATATTAAAATCAATTATAAAGACTTACAAACATTTACTTTAATATTTTAAAAATTGATGAAAAAACATAACAAACTTATATATATATAATCTAACTTGGCCGATTCGGCCGAAACGGCCGGTTTGACATTGCAAACCATCGGTCGTCCAGTAAACTCGGTTTGAAAACTTTTCCAACCAGTCGGCCGAACACTACTCTTCTTACCTGGCCAAACCGGCCGAATGATTTCGGTTTGGCCGGTTTAATCGGTTTTGGCCTAACTGTGTTCACCCCTAGTGAGTGATCTAATAAGTGTAAAAAGATAAAATAAATACTGTGAATGATCAATTAGATGACGTGAATGATCATTTTATAAGTGATATGAATGATGATTTTATAAGTGATGTGAATGATCATTTTATATATGATGTGTATGATGGTTGTTATTAAGAAAATACATTTGCATGTGAGGGTACATTAGATACGCGGGATTTTGGTTGGTATGCTGAGGAACTTTTTTCTACACACACACACACACACACACACACATATATATATATATATATATATATATATATATATATATATATATATATATATATATATATATATATATATATATACACACACACACACATATATAGAGATATTTGGGTTCAAAAAAATACCCATGAGAATTGAGTGTACCAAAGGTACCTTTCCAAAGCCACAAGATTAAAAAAAACAAGGGATGTGTCAAAAGTTGAAAATTTCATGTGCATTTTTTTAGCTGGAAGGCTATTTTCATAATTACAGCGACCATTCAGAACACTTATAAAATGATCATTCATATTACTTAATTGATCATCACAACACTTATTTGATCCTTGACACCACATATTTGATCGTCCACAAGAATTATTTAACTATTTACAATTCTTCTATACTTTTTTGATCATTTACCACATTTATTTGAGCATTCACAATTTTTCAACACTTATTTGAACATTCACAAGAATTATTTGACCATTCACAGTTGCTATTTGATCATTCACAACACTTATTTTATCATTCACAATAATTATTTAACCATTTACAATATTTATTTGATCATTCACAATAATTATTTGGCTGTTTACACTTGTTTTACACTTATTTGATCATTCACAACACATATTTGATCATCCACAAGAATTATTTGACCATTCACAGTTCTTCTACACTTATTTGACCATTCACAAGTCTTTTACACTTATTTGATCATTTACAACACTTATTTGATCATTCACAAGTCTTCTACATTTATTTGACCATAGTATTTATTTGATCATTCACAACGCTTATTTGATTATTCACATTAATTATTTGACCATTCATAATATTTATTTCATCATTCACAATAGTTATTTGACTATTTACACTTCTTCTACGCTTATTTGATCATTCACAACACTTATTTGATCATTCTCAAGAATTATTTGACCATTCATAGTATTTATTTAATCATTCACAACACTGAATTGTTTTATCATTCACAATAATTATTTGATCATTCATAGTATTTATTTTATCATTCACAAAACTTATTTAACCATTCACAACAATTATTTGACTATTTACACTTCTTCTACACTCATTTGATCATTCACACAACATTTATTTTGACAGGATCTAAAATATGAATTGCCAAGACTAACTGATTTGAGCTTATCAGAGTATAAATCAATAATCTTGCTTTGAATCAAAGTTTAATCAAGAAGTTTGCGGAATAACACTTAATTATTTTAACAAAAACTTTCAGAATCAATAATAAATAAACACACAGGAATTAATCAAGATTGTTTGTATTGCTGAATTCATCAATTACAATCACCTCTAATCTGTTTGATTAGACGAAGAATACAGACTGTTCTTAGGGTTTTACAACCTTAGAGGCTTATGAAAACTTAAACAATAAAGCAATTACAGACTCAAAATATGCAGAAACTCCTCTACACAATAGGACGACCTATTCTCTGTATTTATATTGCTTCTTGATATGTTTCCTTGACGAACTATGACTTCTCTGATAGTAGATATGCTGGAATCTTCATGTAGATATCGTTTCCTGAAAAATCAGCACTTTCTGTTTCTGAAACTGTTGAGCAGCTTGAATCTCTTGACAGCATGACCTGAGCAGCTTGAGTTGTTTTGCTCTGGCAGCTTGAACTTTTACACTGGCAGCTCGAGTTTCTTCAACTAGCAGCATGAACTTTGTATTTACATGTAAAATCTACTAACAGTCTGAGAAGTCTAAACTAACAGCTTGAATGTACTTAAACTATTTCCCAACAATCTCCCCTTAACTTAAATTCTTTACAAGACTTTAAGTTCTATAAAAACATGGAAATAAATAAGTAAACTGTTATTTACAAACCAAGGCTTTCAAAAACTCACAACTGTGCAAGCTTATGATCTATAGCCTTCAAAAATTCTCTCTTCATCTCTTCTTTATCACAAGATATTCTAGCTGATTTGATTTTCAGCAGCATATCTTCTGAAAAATTGAAATACTCAAGATTGAAGAAAATACCAGACCCATCTGTGAATTTGATTCTGAATGTCTTTGATTTGACAAACAGATCAATCTGCTTGATCTTTTTCCCTTTCTTTTCAGCATCTTCTATCTCTTGTCTTGCAAACTCAGGATCAACCACTGTACTTAGATCTTTGATGAGTTGCTTGACTTGTGGAAGAGCAGACCTTACTTGTGTAACTGACCCTATATTGTACATCTTTATCAATTCATCTCTGGTCAGCTTCTGTACTATCTGCCAAAAAGTGTCATACTCTTCTTCAGGTCCGGACTCTCTTGTGATTACAAACTTTATTCTCAAGTCACGGTCATCCAGTGACTTAGCAAACCAGTAGTTAATTTGAGGCTTTGTAAAATCATACTGATCAATCAGCTTCTCTATCTCCATAGCCTTTTGTAGTTGTTGCTCAAAGAGCACTCTCTTAACCGATGAAGGAATAGGGACAGCTGTTTGATCAGTGGGAGTAGGTGCACTGGCACCAGCTTCAGTTTGGACTGATTGGGTTGTTGATTGGACTTCTTGGGATGGTTGAGCTTCTGGAGAGACTGTTGTTCTCTGTCTTTTGTCCATCTCCTTATCATGAATCTCCTGCAGCCATTCAGTAGACATGGACTGAGCCATTTTCTTTGGAATATCTGCTGCAAAGGCAAAATTGATAAGAAATCTTCTATGCTCAGCCTTGGAGTGCCCTGTTGGCATCTTTCTTTTCCTTGCTCCTTGATTGACCACAAACCCCTTTAAGTAATCACCTAAAGTCTCATCATCATCCATTGGGGTTTGGGCTTGCTGCTCTAATTCTTTGTCTTGTTCTTCTGCTATTTTTCTGGCAACTTCAGCATCAAAGGCAATTTGGGCTTCTTTTGAGGAAAATTTATGCTTTGGAGACTCAATGAGAATGCCCTTGCCCTTGTCTTTTGTAGAAGATGTTGTAGCTTGGACTGTGCTTGATGAAGCTTGAATTCCTTCTCTGATCACAACTCCAGTGGCTTTTGAAGGAGCAGCATGAGTTTCTAGGCTAACAGCTTGAGAAGCTGTTGGGACTGCTAGCCTAGAAACTGGAACTGTTGGTGCTTCTTGGACTGTTGTTGTTGGAGCTGCTTGGACTGATGTGGGAACCTCCTGATTCTCCCCCTTTTTGGAAGCATTGGTTTGGTCAGAAGAAACCACAACCTTTGCCCCTTGGGTTTGAATCATCTGCTCTAACTTCATAATTTTATTTCCACAGAGTGTGAAGCCTCTGTGAAGATAATCCATTCGCTTATTTTGAGCAGCATTTGCCTGCTTGAGAGCAAAAATTTGAGCCCCCTGTGCAGCAATGATGGACATTTGATGGTCCAACATAGCTACAACAGGTTTGAGTCTGGGATCCGTTAAGAGCATTTGTTGCAGACTAGTCTCAAGATCAGAGGACACCTGAGGTGCTTGTGATCTATCACTGACATTAAGACCAGAGGTAGAAACTTCTGGGCCCCTCTTTTCTTGATTCTGGGGACTTCCAGCTTGTGTTTGCACACTTGCTGTTGCCATGGGCGTGGTCTTAGCTATGTTGGCACTGTCCTGTGCCTCTTGTGCGGAGACATCAGTAGTGCCAGCCACAGAACCCATATGAACCATCTCTGAAGAGATGTTCACCTCTTGAGAGAGAATGGGAGTGTCCTCAACTGGTTCCCTCTGGATATTCTGTGCAGGAGTATCCTCCTGCACAGGGATATATGACTCTTGCTGATGGGAGGAGGAGGAAGGAGCTCCTGGTCCCCTTTTTCTTTTGTATATGTTTCTGAGTGGGCGTGTTGGCTGTACAAAAGGATCAGAGGGAGTTTGTGTATCGGGAGGAGGGGGTTGGGGTCCTGGGGGTGTAGCAGTGATGATAGGCTGAGCCTGCTTAGGACCCTCTCCTCTGTGTTGTGGAATAATGTTCATCATTGCAGAAGGCAATGGAACATCAACACTCAAAAAGTTGGCACTATGTTTCAAAAGTCTCTTAATAGAGGATAGTGAGTGCCTGTGGGAAACATGTATCCTTTTATGTGTATGAGAAGATGTGCAGGTGTGTGCAATGATTTCTGCTAAAAATCTAGGATACATCAAAAAATTTCCCACTCTTTAGGGAATGATGCCTTAACATACCCTGAAAAATCATGTTGGAAAAATTGAACCGTTGGCCTGTGGAAAAGCACACTAAGGCAGTGGCAATGTTAGATGAAAATTCAGACCAACCAGTTCTTTTGGGGCTTATGCACTGCTGAATGATATGTACAAGAAATTTCCATTTAGGAGAAAAATGGGCTTTTAAGAAAGTAAAAGAATCAGCAGGACCCCTATAACTGATATTAAAAAGACCTGTATGTAAAGCATCAAGGGTTAGGTCAGTTATACCTGTGGCATCTTGAAGATGCAAGTGATGTCGGATGGATTCCTCAGTGATATGGATATCAGTTCCATCAATCTTGGAAAGGAGGGTAGGCACTCCATTGATGGTTTGAACAGATGCATGGTTCCAAAACTGTTCTATATGGGAGATGTATATAGTAGGGTTTATGGATAGTGCATGATGGATATGGAGTGCCTGAGGAAATCCATCATTGCATGGAACGGTTGGAGTTCAGCGTGTTTCAGAGTGTATGGGAGGCAGTTGTGTTCTTTTACGAACTCCATGGATGAACAAACGATGGTTTTAGGGTTTGAAAGAAGAATGTGTGATTCGTTCAGAGAGAAAGCAGAAGGCCGTGGAAGAAGAATATGTAACTGGTAGTTACAACTGAACGAAACTGGGACCTTTAAAGGTTTTGAAGGTTGGGTCCCGCGCACACATTTTGAAGATTACCCAAATACCCTGCACACTTTGACAGATCAAGTGAAAATAACTAGCAGTCCGAGAAAATGAACTAGCAGCATGAGAAAATCCTCATGCTGTTAGTGTAAAATTGTGTAACTTTTCAATGGAACAGTACGTGTCTCCCCCTTAAATTAGCATACTGAGTCGATAATAATGAAAGCCAATTAATCCATGTTTACCATACCAATATTTGATATTAGGAAAGTGAACCTTCCCACATCAAAAGGTTTTGTAAATAGATCAACTAGCTGATCATCTGTATATATTTTGGTAACTTGGATTAACTTCTTTTCATTACAATCTCTGATGAAGTGAAACCTGATTTCTATATGCTTGGTTTTTGGGAATTTCACTGGGTTTTGCACAATGCTAATTGCACTTGAATTGTCAATATAAATAGGAGTGGATAAGAAATTCATACCATAGTCTCTTAGCTGATTTTGAATCCACATTACCTGGGAGCAGCAGCTTGCAGCTGCTACGTATTCTGCTTCAGTGGATGATGTGGAGACAGTTGTTTGCTTTTTGCATTGCCAAGAGACCAGTCTTGCTCCTAAGTATTGACATCCACCAGTTGTGGATTTGCTGTCAATGTTGCATCCACCATAGTCACTGTCAGAATAAGCAGTTAGTTCAAAAGGAGAGTCTTTAGGATACCATAGACCTAAATGTGGTTGGCCTTTAAGATATCTAAAGATTCTCTTAACAGCAACCAAGTGAGAATCCTTTGGAGAGCATTGAAACCTAGCACACACACAGACAGCAAACATAATATCAGGTCTTGAAGATGTTAGATACATGAGAGATCCTATAAGTGATCTTTATAGATGAATATCCACATCTATGCCATCTTTGTCTGTATGGAGCTGTTTATGAGGATCCATTGGAGTGCTTGCAACCTTTGTGTCTTGATAGCCAAACTCTTCCAATATGTCTTTGACATACTTTGATTGACTTATGAATAGACCAGTAGGCTTCTGTTTAACCTGCAGCCCTAGAAAGAATGTGAGTTCCCCCATTGAACTCATTTGAAACTTTTTTGTGCATTAGGGCCTCAAATTCTTTGCACAAACTATCATTAGTTGAGCCAAAGATGATGTCATCAACATAGATTTGGACAAGTAGAATCTCAGCTTTGATGGATTTAGTGAAGAGTGTTTTGTCTAGAGTGCCTCTCTTGAATCCATTCTGTAGAATATATGATGACAGTGTGTCATACCATGCTCTGGGGGCTTGGTGAAGACCATAGAGAGCTTTGTCTAGCTTGTACACCCTGTCTGGATACTTGTAGTCTTCAAAACCAGGAGGTTGACACACATACACTTCCTCTTCACTTGTCCCATACAAGAAAGCAGACTTAACATCCATTTGATACACTTTAAAGCCTTTGAAACTTGCATATGCTAGAAATAGTCTGATGGCTTCAATTCTTGCTACTGGAGCAAAGACATCATCATAATCTATTCCTTCTTCTTGAGTGTACCCTTGTGCTACTAGTCTTGCTTTGTTCTTGATGACTATCCCTCTCTCATCCTTCTTGTTTCTGAACACCCATCTTGTACCTATTGCTCTCTTACCTTTAGGAAGATCCACCAGAGTCCATACATTCTGAATTTTGAACTGTAAAAGCTCTTCTTGCATGGCTTCAATCCATGATGAATCTTTTAATGCTTCTGATGCCTTTTTGGGTTCTAGTTGAGACATGAAACAGGCATGTTCAAAAGCAGCTAGACTGAATTCAGGAACTGATTGTTCAGCAGCAGTCTCATTGTGAACCATTTTCCTTGTTTGAACAGGAGTGCTTGGATCACCCAGTATTTGATTGAGAGGGTGATACTTGTGAACTCTTAGTGTGGGCTCTCTCTCTGTTTGAAAAGAAGTTCCAAGGTTTGTATCATCTCCATCAGAACCAGTGAATGGTTCAGTTTCTGAAACAGCTTGAGTTTCTAGGCTAACAGCTTGAGAAGCTGTTGGGACTGCTAGCCTAGAATCTGGGACTGTTTCCGTTTGTGTTGGAGCTGTGCTGTCAGGACTTGGGAATGGCACTTCAGTGTCTGGATTTGCATTAAGTGGAGCATTTAGGACCTCTGGAGGATCACATGACAGAAGTGGTAGAGTGGTGAAATCATCCCAACTTGTTGAATCTGCAGCA
>JAANYP010009451.1:0-63898 GCA_020465985.1 Centrapalus pauciflorus | reverse complement strand
TAGACTGGGTCCACCATGCACCAAACTTCGTTCCTCGAAAGTTAGCTATGTCTAAACAGTATGGGATTATGTTGCTTTCATGACATCTCTGGCTTCCCAAGACTGCATGCGAACCTGTGGTGTTTTCCATCTGGACACGCACTATCTTGGTTATCTCTTTTATTTCTGTAGCTTTTAGTCTTCGATGTCATTAGGATACGTCCCCGGCTCTTAAGTAACAACCCAGCTTGTTGATCAGTTATGTAATGTTATTTTGAGATAATAATATAATTTTTTTATATTATTTGTATTGCAAATATTAATTAAGAATGAAAATTTATTAAGTAAATATAATTTTAAATTATATTTATGATATAATTAAAATGATTAGAATAAAGAGATGAAAAATACAAAAGTTTAGTGGGTTAAATAACAAACGAGACCAAAATTATATATAAAAGCCTAGAATAATGATCATTTAAGATCATTTAACACCAAATTTCTTTCTCTCTCTACTCTCTCTCTACATTCATACGGCCATCATCAAGTTTCATCAAATTGTTGCAATTAATTGAAGAATTGAAGACTAAAAGAAGTTATAATCATTATCAAGAATCATCAATTGACAAATTTGAGGTAATTCTTGAGCTATATTTCAAGATTTTTAGAGGTTTGGTTCGGTTTTGATAAAAACCGAAACCAAAGATTTAAAAACATGAATTTTAAGTTGCATGTTTTAGATCTTAGTAGATTATGATGAATTAATGATAATAAATGTAACAGAAACAAAAATCGGTGATTAGATTGTCCAAAATAAGAAGAAATCGGAATTGTTGTTAAAATATGTGTTCTTGAGAAAATTATGAGTTTTTGGATTATCTTGGTCAAATTAAGATGTTTTTGATCAAAGAAATTATATAAAAACATTCAAATAATGATATTACAACATTATAATACATTGCATGTCGATATAAATGAGTTTTAGTGAAATTTGACAAAAATCCGTATGAAGAACACCAAGAACACCAAGAACACCAAGAACAGTTTCTGGAAAAATAACAAGTGTGGGATCCGAATTCGGATGACCAGAATTCGGATGATGTCCCACTTCGGACCCTGAATTCGGATGAGGCCACTTCGGTTCCCATACTTCGGAAAATAAAAATTATTGTTTGTTAAGTGATGGTCCGAACTCGGATGACCCGAGTTCGGATGGTACCAATTCGGATGATTTCATTTCGGATGATATCAATTTCGGATAATGAACCGAATCCGGATGTGTGCTTGGTCCGAATTGGGATGCCCATTTCGGATGAATCTGAATCCGGATGATTAATTGGTCCGAATCCGGATGATCCGAAATTGGATATCCTATTTTGATATTTTTACAAAATTAAAGAAAAATGAATCAAATGATTAACAGAGTTATCAGTTATCAGAATCAGATAAAATAAAGATTATGAAAAAGACATGAAATTGATATGAATTGACAATGATAATTCTGGACAGGTTCAGTTGATATCTGAACATTGACACAAAGAATTTCAAAACTAAAATGATGATGATAAAGATGATGAAATTGACATGATATTATCATGAATGATTTTGATCAGGTTCAGTATATTCTAAACAAAGATTTAAAGACTTAAAGACTTGAAAGCGGGTTTCTGATTTGAAAAGAATTGACAGATTACAGATTGACAAAATCCTGAGATAACTCAGGTGGCAGATTCATATATCTGTTTGACCAAGACCCAGACCTGTGAGTTATAGATATTCAGATTGAACATGCATAGATCCGGTTGAGATATATTGCTGCTGTTAGATTTATTGACATTCATTTATCAGCTGGATTGAGACCTGTGCACACCATGGATGGGTGTTGCCCTGTGGATCATGATAACTATTTGATTATCTTATCATATTGCATTTAATATTGCTTCAGACTTTGCCTTATGATTCATTGCTATCATGACTTCTAAGACATATGCTTCCATTATTGATCAGACCTTTGATAGATTGATTCAGCTTGACTAGCCCTTATGGTCTATTGTTCTAGACCTGGCTATTTCACCAGTTCTTATGAACTTGGTAATGACCTCCGATGTTCCGCCATATTGACTTACTGGTAGCTAGCCCAGTATGTGGCTGATCCCCACGAATTAAGCGTGAGTGTGGCTTGAACATCATCCGATCTTATGATATTATATCTCAATCATGAGGGCTGTAGCGGCAGCCAAGACATATCACGCTAAGACTAATGACTCCGCTTGACACGCATGTTGATATTGAAAATCTATATACTCACTAAGCGTTGCTTACAGATGTTGCATTAATATTTTACAGGAAAAGCCAAAGGAAAATCCCCTGCAGGACCTAGTACTTAGGTCATTCAAGATCCAAGTTTTGAAGATTTTCTAGACCACTACTCAACAAATCTTTCTGGTACTGATTGGAAGACAACAATTGTGGTGGTTCTGGGTAGATTTGATGTAATGTATGATATTATGGTTAGATTAGATGTTACCCTTTTATAACTTTATTTTGAAATATGTAAACTTAAATTCTAATCTGTAATGTACATGAAATTTTATTATTCCGCAATTTAATTACCCTATCTTAGTATGATTGATATCGTATTGCTAATTTTGGGACCTAGACTCTGAGGACTGCCCCGTAAGGGAAGGTCTTCACAGACCCCGCTAGGGGCGCTGCCCCTAGAACCTCGCAAGGAGGCGCAGCCCCCTTGACCCCCGCCATTTTTGTCACACCGGAATCAGTTTAGATTAATATAAGTGTGCACTCCCGCACCTACTAACTTATATTAAAGCTAAAAATGATCTCTTTGACATACTTTATTATTTCCATTATACTAAAATGATAATGTGACACTAAAATCACCAACAAAGACTAACCAGAAAACCATCATAACTACAACTCTCATAGGAAGGAAAAAACCAAATGTACAATCAATCCTCAACAACTAATCTTTAGACTTTGAAATCCATATATTTAAATCAATACCCGATCTTTTACTTTTACTATTTTTATCCAAAGTAGAGTTAGTTTTGAAACATTAAAAGAGGAATCATAGCCTAGAGAACATGATTCCTCCCATTTGAAATAACCCAAAGGAAGAAGTAACAAATACCATGAATAACTTTATCCACTGGCTTGTTAGCCAAATCAACATGTTTTCCATGCATAACATCAACCACTATCATTGAAGAATGGTTAAAGAGATTCCAGGTGCTTTAATTTTTGTGACATACACCCTTGACTTTCATAATAAAAAAACGAGTATTCTCTTCGCAAAGTATAGATGCACAAAGACCGGATCGTAACCGAATCAGATCGGATTTTAACCGGTCCGGTTTTTTTTTCCAAAAAAACTGATTTTTTAAAAACCTTTTCCGGATCATAACCGGTTTTCGGTCCAGATTTTTGTAACCTGTATAACCGGTTCCGGTTATAAAAAAAACTGGATTTTTTTGAAAACCGGTTTTAAAAAACCGTTTTTTAATATAAATTCCAGATTTCTTTTTTGCTTTTTTGGCCTTTCTTTTTTGTTTAGCTTCTTTTTTGTTGGGTTTCTTTTTTCTTTTGGAGTTTTGGGCTTTTGGGAATTTGAGTTTAACAAAAGAAAGTTATAACATCTTTTTTTATAATTTATAATTACAATTTACAAATAAATAATTATAAAATAAGTTAAACACATGTATTTTACTCCAATCATTTATATTTTTATATTATATTTGATTAAAAATACATAAAAATCACCCCAACGGCTGCTCGAAAATCAGTTTTTTTTTTGTTAAAAAACGGTTTTTTAACCGGTTATAAAAAAAACGGATAATTATCCGGTAAAAAAACCGGTGCCCCGAATAACTTAAAAATCGGTTGAAAAACCGGACCGGTTTTTTTTTGTATCTGGTTTCGGATTGAAATGGGGCAATCGAATTTTTTGTGCACCTCTAGCATAAAGTACCAAACTCGGTCCTATAGGATCGATAATTCTCGATCTCTATCCCTCTCAGATATTGGATGCATTCTGATTTTGTTCTAGTTTTTACCACCATAGACTTGAACATCAACGAACATGATGTCATGATGATCTGTACGTGTATGTTTCGTGATTTGATTGTTCATTTTTTTTATTTGACCAAGCATTCTGCTTTTTAAAGAATATTGGCTCACACTTGGATCAAATTGAAGAAACGCATTGCATAACAATGATGATTGTAGAACTGAGCAGATTGAAAAAGATGAAATCAACTGTTGTTGTTATGTTAAACTTGATTCTATTTCCTTGAGTATGCATAAGTGTTATTATTTGTTGTTTTCTATTGTTATGATTTTGGGTGGAAAATACTTGTGGTTCTTAATAGTTGCCTATATAAATCAAGTTGTTAAAGTTGAACCTTGGTGGAAAATCCCTTATGGGCCTTACGGTTTCTTCAGCCTTGAATATCAGAATATGCGTCGTTATTATCATTTAGAATTTAGATGGGAAATGATTTATTGTTGCTTAATCTTTGGATAGGTTTCAAAGACTCAATTGACGGTGGTGTCGTAAAATAAATTCAACCCTATTTAATTGCAAGTTTTCTTATTAATTATTATGTATATGATACTAGAATTTTGTGTTTTATATATATATATATATATATATATATATATATATATATATATATATATATATATATATATATATATATATATATATATATATATATATATATATATATATATAGAGAGAGAGAGAGAGAGAGAGAGAGGTGGTTTCAATGGAGAACCTTCATGCATCGAAGAACATTGAAGAACCTCTATGCATCATCACAAATGCATCAAAATCCTGCGTGATGCATCATTAATTCCAGGTGATGCATCAAATTCCTGTGTGATGTATTGACTTCCCGCGTGATGCATTACGATTTTCATGCGATGCATTGTGGTTCTTCAAGGTTCTTCCATGCATATAGGTTCTCCATTGAACCCACCTATATATATATATATATATATATATATATATATATATATATATATATATATATATATATATATATATATATATATATATATATATATAGGGTTGGGATCATTGCAGAACCTTAATTTAGTGCAGAACTATAGAACCAATCTAAGCCATTGGATTAGGAAAAATTTCGCAAAAAACCATCAAACTACAAGTTTTTTTCGATTAAGTTCCTCAATTAATTTTTTTGTCTGATAAGTACCTTAACTAAATAAAAATTACGAATTTTGTGTTTTTTCAAGAAAAGTTATCGGTAACATGTTGAGCAGGTTGCAATTGTTGACGTGGATTTTGTAAATGTATGATTTTTTCGATTAAGTCCCCCAACTATATTATTTTGTCTTATAAATCCCTTAACTAAAATTATTTTATCTTATAAATCCTCCTACTAATTTTTTTTTGCCACATTGATAAAACTCATGTTATTTGTTGTTTTGTCAATTTAAGTGATTGTTCAATTGACACTCACGTCACACATACGTGGATGAAAAAAAAATAAAAAAATGATAAATTAAAACAATCATTTTTATTGTTTAAAGTTTAGTCGGGATGAACTAGTTAAATATATTTATAAACTGTGGTCTAGACAAACATAGGATCGAAATAATCATCATCTATGTTTTTTTATCAAACCAACTTATTTTATTCGGAATAACGGATTTTTAAAAAAATTTATTGTTTACAAACAACCAGCGTCGTTTTGAAAAAATATTATTTTCAAACCAACTTATTTGGTCTAGACAAACATGGCATGCCCTGTCATCGAAATAAATATCGTCGTTTTTAAAAGTTTAAAAAAAATTCGTTTTATTTTATCAAAAATTTGAAAGTTTTAAGTAGTTCGGGGACTTATCAGGAAAAAAAATGAAATAGGGACTTAATCGAAAAAAATTTATACTTTGATGGTTTTTACAAAATAGGTTTAAGCATGTTAACCTGTTATAACATGTTAATGGACCAATTTAAAAGATTTAAGCAGTTTGGGGACTTATCAGAAATAAAAAATGAAATGGGGACTTAATCGAAAAAATTTTATACTTTGATGTTTTTTGCATAATATAACACTAGGGATAAGATGATGATTAAGCAATTAACATTGAATTAATAGTAGCCTACCAAGTTTGACTGCCCACTTTGACCATTTTTTACTCTTTTAGTATCGAATGTACATGCAGTGTTGCATATATGATATATTGTATTACTTTAACGTAGAATATGTGATATAAACTGTAATTCGACATTGCATGATCTCAATATAATATATTGAATGGTCGTTTGGGTAAAAAAATATTTATGAAAAGTAAACACGTACAAATTTTTTCGAGAAAAATATATCTTGACCGTTCTCGTTAAATCCACCGACTTTGAGTACTAATTTTGAGCATTATTTTGGTTTTGTTAATAATGAATGTTCATGCAGTGTTGCATATATGATATATAGTATTACATTCGACGTTGAATGTACGATATTAAGTGTTCCTTCGACATTGAATGATATCGTCATGCTATATTGTATCGTGGTCTGGGTAATTTTTTTTAACGAAAAATAAACACGTAAAATTTTTTCAGAAAAAATATATCATGACCGGTCTCGTTTTAAAAAGTATAAAATTCTCGTTTTTATGGTATAATTTTTTTGATTTAAAAATTATTCATATTAATGTTATTTTAATTTAAAGAAAAATGATAATTATTTTGTTAATGTCAATCCTTTTGCTATTTTCAATCTTTTCCTTTTTTACCCCTCAAATAATTAAATTATCACTAATACCAATCTTTTTTTCACTAATTCTAAACTTGATAGTTTTAATCAAGACCATTAGATTAATCTAATCTATGGACGATATTGGTTCTACAGTTCTACACTAAATTTAGGTTCTACAATGATATCATATATATATATATATATATATATATATATATATATATATATATATATATATATATATATATATATATATATATTGGGGTTCGATTAAGAACTTTTGTGCATCGGACTATCTACCAATGGTGCACAAAGAGCATTTAGGGGATATTAAATGTATGGAAATTATTTTTGAATTTAAATGTTTTTAAGATAATTGATAGCAAAATTTGGTATGAAAATCACCATTAACTTCTTTCCTAAAATCATTCTCTCTCTCTCTCTCTCTCTCTCTCTCTCTCTCTCTCTCTCTCTCTCCCCCCCCCCTCTCTTTTAGTCCCCTCTTGCTTCCTTCCATCCTCGGCCACACACTACCATAGCTCCGCCACCACCACCGGCAATCGTCAACCACCAACCACCACCACCATCGTGCACCTTTTTTACACCGTCATCAATATTAACATGCACACAATTGTCATCTCCTTTATTTTTCGATACACCACCGTAACTGCACCACCATCGCACCACCCGCCACCTCACTTTCCCTATCTCGGTTCATGTCCGCTGCACCACTGTCCTCCTCCCCACCGGCCATCTCTCTCTCTCTCTCTCTCTCTACGGCCAATAATCACCGCATTTTTTTAAATGCATGATAAATTTTTTAATGATGAACACCTTCAATGAAATACACGATAAAAGGATGCAATTTTGAATGATGAACACCTTCAAAGATAAAATGATGTATTTTGATGATTTTTAAAAGAGATGAACGATATGCATGTATTTAATTTTGGAAGAGATGAACGATATGCATGTATTTTGATGATGAACGATGAACGATATGCATGAAGAGATGAACGATTCATGTAACATCCTCGAATTCAATGACTGTAATTTGGATCTATTTAGGCGGATAATTTATAATTAAGTTGAATTATGAGCAATTATTATGTATTTGGGATATTTAGAAAGTTTGTTGTTATTTTAAGAAAATTTGAACTCTGAATTATTATTATGGAGTATTAAGATTATAAAAGTTGATAATAATAAAACTAAGAATAAATCAGTATTTTATGGAACCGATTAAGTTGAGGGGTGAAATGTGCAAAATGGAAAAGATGGGAATAAAAGCCTAAAAGGTCAAATGCCTTTCATTTTCACATTTACTCTCTCTCTCTACACACTCTCTCTCTAGAAACTCTCTCTACTTCTCTCTACGATATCTATCAAACCGACCGGCCGATTTTCGAGATTTATACGTTGTTGGAAAGACCTCGAGGAGTACTACAACAATCTACGGTTGGATTCTTGATTTCGTACGAATTGAGGTAAGAATCGACCCAATTAAGTTTATATATTTCGGTTTTGAAAACATGAATTTCGAGTTTATCATTTCTTGCATGAATAAAGCTAGTTTTGTTTGAGTTTTAACTAGAATATGATAGTGTATGTGTAATAGAATCAAAGGTATAATACTTGACATATTCATGATTTTAGGCTTTGAAATGAAGGATTTAAGTTGTAGATATGAACAAACTCGAGAATGTCAAAAACACAGTCGAAATGCAAGAACAAACTCGATTTTTGAGCTAAATTCGAGTATATATTCGAATCTAACACCAAGGAATTCGAATTTAAGTCCCTAAATTCGAATTTAGGTCCCTAAATTCGAATTTAACCATGGGGGGTTCGAGTTTAGCCTTAAAATCGAAGGGAAATTCGAATTTAGCCCCTAAAATTCGAATTTGATGCCTAAAAATTGAAACCCACTCTCTAAACTCGAATATTATGAATGAAACCCATCGACAACACATTAAATAACAAAAGATATTCCAAGGATAAGGTTTGAACTTGAGTTGGGTTCAAACTTAGTTGTGGTTCGAATTTGGACATGGATCCGAAATAGGGGAAAAATATTGCAAAACTTATAAAATTTGGTTTTACAGAATTAAACAAGTTATTGACATAATGTGTTGTTACAACTAATTTAACAGGTCCCTTGTGGTGTTGTTTAACCCACAGTGGGGTACTTTGTGATCCGGTTGAAAGCCGAGGAGAAATAAAAATTTACTTGAAGTTTATAATGCACCCACTGTGAGTACCTTTGATTTTAGCATGTCTGCATCTGCTTTATGTTTGCTATGCCTACTGAGGCATGTTGTTTCACTTTCGTTTGGCACTCTACTAACTTGCGTATATATATTGATGCACATTCATACTTGTTGCGTGTCCTTTCTTTTGTTGTGCATTTTGTTGATGGACCTGCGTGGTCGCATCTGTACTCTGATGTTACTGTGTTATATGAGCCAAGAGTTTGACACCTCTATGGTCAGGATAGACAGTATGACATCCCCGATGGTATGTTTGCCTCAGTTTGGTGGGTTTCTTAATGCCGAGTGTCAGCTCGAAGGGGCTGCGGGCTCGGGGTTGCGTACTTTGAGTACGTGTGGAGTATACGGTATGTGTTACCGCGGTTACTCTGGGTGGCATCATAAAGATTTGTAGAATGTGTAAAATCATATGGTATTCACTAAGCAATTCGCTTACCCCTTTAGTTGTTGAATTTTTACAGGAAAAGGAAAGTCTGCTGCGGGACCATCTAGCTAGGACGTTTATTGAAGTATTGAAGATCTCTACTGTTTACCTCGGTATTTGATTTAAGGAATCATTGTTGTAGTAAAATTTGGAATGATAATATATTTCTGAGTCTGTAGACTTAGATTTGGTACCTATGTAGCACTGTAGGATGGTAGACTCTGTGGTATTATTTTATTTTGTATTTTATGCTTCCGCACTTAATTAAGGTAATCAGATCATTATATAACGTTTGATGGTAATTAATCCTGGGTGAATGGTAAATGGTGGTTAATGTGGCAAGGGTGTCACAATTCATGTTTGTATTTTGATGTATTTTGATTTTGAAAGAGATGAACGACATGCATAATTTATTTTTGGAAGAGATGAACGATATGCATGAATAGATGAACGATATGCATGTATATTGATGATGAACGATGAACGATATGCATGAAGAGATGAACGATTCATGTTTGTATTTTGATGTATTTTGATTTTGGAAGAGATGAACGATAAGCATGATTTATTTTTGGAAGAGATGAACGATATGAATGAAGAGATGAACGATATGCATGTATTTTGATTTATTTTGAATTTGTATTATTTTTGTTAATTTTGGAAGTGTAATAATTAAATAAGGATTGCATAATTCCTGTTTTACCCCTCTGTGAATTTCATTATGTGTACTTGATGCATAAAACTTTCTATTTAATTACCCTTTTGCCATTTGATCTAACCCACACATTCTTTTCATCCAAGGGACAGTGGATGTTCTTTTGTGCCTCGATGCATAAAAGTTCTCAATGGAACCTCCTTATATATATATATATATATATATATATATATATATATATATATATATATATATATATATATATATATATATCTGTGTGTGTGTGTGTGTAATGTATATATGTACGTACATACCTATGTATCATGTATGCATGGATGGAGAGGGGCCTTTTTATGTTTCTGTCCCGAGCCCTAAAAATGATTGGAACGGTCTTGTAAAGTACACACAACGTTCAAAACTAACACACTACAAAGCACCACATTATCTAGTGTTAGAAACCTATTAAGGTAATTTCTCTGTATACATATGTTCACTTTTTAGGAACTCGTGTATTCCACAAGAACTGGATCTTTATTCGGGTATTCAATCACTACAAGAAAAGTGTCATTTAGTGACACATACTTTTAGTGACACAAAAAAAAGTGTCACTATATCATACTTTTAGTGACACTTATGAAAAAGTGTAGGTATAGAGCAATTTTTTTACACACACTTTTTCTAAATTAGTGACAGAATCACATACATTTTTAGTCACTATATGTCTATACCCACTCCACTTTTACCTACTCTTTTTGTTGTAAAATAAGTGTCACTATAGGTATCATGATCTTTTACCTACACAACAAAAAGTGTGGGTAAAAGTGGAGTGGGTATAGATATATAGTGACTAAAAATGTATGTGTTTGTGTCACTAATTTACAAAAAGTGTGGGTAAAAGATTGCTCTATACCTACACTTTTTTCATAAGTGTCACTAAAGGTAAGATATAGTGACACTTTTTTTTGTGTCACTAAAAGTGTGTGTCACTAAATGACACTTTTCTTGTAGTGAATAAACAATTTATGAATTAATTGCGTCAACCTCTTTACCGAGATGGTCCCATTTGGACCATCGATATTCTTTATTAGGGTCTAGAATGAAATCTTTCAAGCTTCAACTACTTAACAAAATATGCTATTTCCAAAAGCCGTACCACGAATCACTTATAAATCTCCAACGGTCGTTAATGGACAACTTTTGTCAACCTTTAGGGCATATGGATCGGGAAATAAGTCCTTTAATTTCGGAATTGCATCACACCAAATATCATCCTTAAGTTTGTTTGCGATTGCAACACCCCAAAAATCTAAGATGGCATATGGTATTGTTATGAACGTTGTATCGAATACTTATTTTTAAATTGATTTTTGGTTATGCATCTAGTTTTTGATATATTAACATTGAATCATCAAATTGGTGTATCTAAATATCATGAATATCATCATATCAATAGTGTACATAACCATATCATTACTAAAAATTATTGTAGATCATCAGATCATTATTAAAAATATCAGTATTATAAATCATCATCAAGTCATTATTAAATATCAGAACCGGTATTATAGATCACCATATCATTATTAAAGTACATGTATCGAAATTTACTGGATCATTATTAAAAATATTAGCACCATATCAATATTGTTAACCACTAAATAATTATAATAATTTAACTTGTATCAATATATTAAAATGTTATTTAATCATTGCATGCAAATACCGAGTCCACTGAATCATCGTTTTTATATTTTGTTGAATCAACTAATCCTATATTTATTGAATAATTCATTGAAAACTCGAATCAAATGAAATAATTGATGATATTTATTTGATATATAAAAATAGAAAAGAATGAATTTTGGGAAGTAATAATGAATATATACTCAATACAAAAGAACAAACACTAGAGTTCATTTGTGAACTTATACCTGAAAATCATCACCAACTCGTTAATATGTTTACGTGGACATGTGTTATAACATGAATTTTAAAAAAAATGGGATGTGATTTATTTCATTCTATAAAAGGACTCCTAAAATTGGTATGTATCAAATTTCAAAACCTATCATTTCCATTTGATACCTATTAGGTTTAGAACATAGAAATTAGGGTTTTAATATATTGTTATTAGATGAAGACATGTATTTTTAATTGGGCAAATGACCAAAAATAGTAACAAGTTTTGACATTTTTATCATTAATAGTAACATTATATATTTTTTTATCATTTATGATAACAACATTCTATTTTTCTATCAATAATAGTAATTGGTGACCTGCAAACCTGTTTAGCAGGTCACCAACTTTTCAGATTTTTATCAATAATAGTAACATATCAAATTAAAACATAATTTTTTTTATTTTATATAGCTTTCTAATATTTCATAAACACCAAAATAAACCAAATTTATATTCCGAATATTTACGGATAGATAATATTCGATTATTTATTCACAATTATATATAATATGAATGAAAAAAAAATACTATAAATCATTTCAGTTTTCAATTTTTGCAACTAATAAACTACAAACCATCATTTTCTTAGTTTTTCCGAACAAAATGATACAAATCGTCCCATTTTTTAGTTTTTTTTCCGATCTAAATGGGTTATGTTTTTTTTTTTTAAAAACAAAGAATCAAAATAAGTCTCAATATTATTCATTCATAAAACTATAAACCACAATGAATCATGGTTTTTCAATTCATATAAAAACTAAAAAATGAATAGGTCGCAATCTTTTTCATTCGTAATACTTTATATATTGAATAAAAAATTACAAATTGTTCAACTTTTTAGTTAATTCCAAACGAAATTGATTACAAATCTTTCAACTTTTAGCTTTTCCGAATGAAAAACTACAACCCAATCGTTTTTTAGATTTTTTTTACAAAAAACTATAAATCATATTGATTTTTCATACAAAATAATTGCAACTCATTTATTTTTGTGTTTTTAACAACGAAAAAACTATGAATTATTCAAATTTATAGTTTTGCCGAATGAAAAATATTGCAACCCATAAAAACGATACATAACCACTTGCAAACACTTGCTAAAACCATTTCCATAATTTAGCCGTTTATAACACACTCAACTCATTTAAATTAGAGGTTTGTTACCTTCCCAAGTTAAAGAACACCCCAAGCCAAGATGAAGATAAATTCCACAGCTAAATTTGATCTGTTACGGCTTTTTGTCCTTCCATTTACTCTTACAACACACACACAACACTTCTCAATTGTTTTTGGAATGAATGAAAAGCAAGCAAAGAGTTAACCGTGTTATACATATAAACATATCGTTTATAACGCGGGTTCGACACCGATACTCGACCCCGTTATCAATATTTCATAATTAATATAATATTGCAACAAATTTTTATTTATAGTCTTTTATATAAAAAAACGACAACCCATTTAAATCAAAAAAACTAAAAAACCCAAATAGTTCATATTATTTTGTTGGAAAAAACTAAAAAGATAATGATTCATATTTTTTTCGTTTGGAAAAAGTGAACTTGAAATGATTCGTAGTATATTTTTTCGTTCATATTATATATAATTGTGAATAAATAATCAAATATTATCTAATCGTAAATAAATATTCAGAATATATATTAAAAAATTATAAGGTTATTTAAAACCAAAAAATGTAAATAAATAAATTTAATGAAATTAAAAATAGTCACTAGATATAGTAGTAATGTAATTAAATAAATTGAAACATAAATTGAGTTTATTTTGATGTTTATGAAATCTTAGAAAAACTTATAAAATAAAAAAAGTTTGCTCTAATTTTATATGTTACTGTTATTGATAAAAATATGAAAAGTTGTTACTATTTATGATAAATGAAAAGTTGTTGGTGATCTGCTAAACAAGTTTGCAGGTCACCAGTTACTATTCTTGATAAAAAAAAATAAAAAGTTGTTACTATAAATGATAAAAAATAAATAATGTTACTATTAATGATAAAAATATCAAAACTTGTTACTATTTTTGATCATTTGCCCTTTTTAATTTGATACCTATTGTTTTTATGAATTTTTTTATAATTTTAAATTAACAAAATAAACCACATCAGATTTTTTTTAATTATATATCTTAAAAAACTATGTACATAAGCATAGTAACAAGTTGGTATCAATTTTTAAGTAAGACTATTACTTAGTTGAAATACTTTTGAAAGTTAGACTACCAACTAAATATGCACAAAAAAAATAGTACACAACATATATGTGCACAAACTAAAAAGTATATAGTTATATAGTGTCATTTTCCTTAAAGAATGTCTAGATGATCGGTTGGTGCCAGTTTCCAGTTAACCTAACGACTTGATTGGAACACTTTTAAAAGTTTGACTACCAAATGTGTACAAAAAATACACTTCATAAATTTGTACAAACTCATAAGTACATCGCTATTTGCCGTTATTTTTCATAAAAAGTTTTATAAGCTTTTTAACGTTATAATAAAATTGATAACATCATTTTCTATACGAAAAAAGAAATTTCAGTTTATATCAACTAAACATACAGAAACTCAAAAATAATATTTTAAAAAACAGATAACAAGTACGATTCTGGTTCAAAATAGTACCAATTGAAAACTGAAATTAAGTGTATCTGAAGGTAGAGCCCATAAAAAAATTTTGAAATTTTTTCATAATCTTTTTTAAATTAACATTAAATACATAATATGTGAATTTCAGATACATCCACACTTCCTACATCTTTAAAATTTATGTGAATGTTCATGTGTTTTATATGAATGGGTCACCCAAGTGAATAATTATTCACACATTCACATAAATTTTTTAACATTCACAAGATTTATTTTTTGAATCCAATGTATAATCCTTCTGATGACAAGTATTATAACGATTGTTTATACATCTATTTAAAAAAATATGTAAATGATCATTCAAAATAACTACGTTGGGTATGTTGAAAACATGGTGATAGCTACCGAACCAAATTCCAGCAAGTACTATTCATAAATATTTAATATTTAAAAACGAAAAAGATACATTTCACAAAAAATACAATTCATGTGATTTTAAGTGAAAAATTAGAATTTACATCTTTTGGTGAATAAAATTAAATATACTATGTTTTGATAAATATTTTTTTTATACAATTACTACGGTTTGGCTAAAAACTCGTCATCATTAAGGTATTGATTGTAAAAGAGTCCACAGACACCTTAAGATTAGTCAGATTTTAAAATCATAGCACGGTTAATACATAAGTTTATAAATCTCGAGGTACATTACATTGGCATATAAAAATTCATTTCTTTTTATCATACAGCTCCCCCCTTTGCTATTGTCACTATTGGTACCTGACCCCGTCGGCTCGACATTTTTGTGAACGGCAAATGAGACTGATTCAAAAACTGCTATCCCACGACCAAGATTATCGTGCTAATCTAATCACGACATTATAAGTATAATATAATAATACTAGGTTATTACTCGTGTAATACGCAGATTAATCTTATTCATTAGAATATATAATCATATAAAAAGTATAAAGTAATTATAAGATTCAAATAAAAAAGTAGATACATAATTTCAAATCATAAACCGGAAAATACTTCCTTATAAACAACATTGATTTTTTTTAATGCTAACTCTACCTTCCTTGTCTAAAATTAAAAACTTTAAACCTTCTCTACTTTTAACTTCAGAAAACCAACATTTGCATAACAGAAACCTTTATTTGAAGGCTTTATCTATAGAACATTTTCTAAATAATTCCATTAATTAATAGCAAAAAAAGTCATGTACACCCGTCATACTATTGTTAAGTCAAGTTTTCTAGTTAAACATGATGTGACATCTAGTTCTTCATTTAATAAAATAGATAGATATGTATTTCTTGATAAATTCAAATTTCAAACGATATTAAAAGTATTCATTTAATAGAATAGATAGATACGTATTTCTTAATAAATCTAAGTTTCAAATGATATTGAAAGGATGGTAGAATAAATATGAAAAGATAAAAAGAAATCACAATTACCTACCAAACTGAGCATAGTTGGGACATCCATTATCAATATATCAGTATACTACACAGTAGCACAGTACACACACTTAATTGGGCCGGTCCAAAGGACAATGGTCCAACCCATTTAATTTGCAATGGTCCAACCCATTTACTTTGCATTTTATGAATAAAAATGGAAAAAAAAGCAGACCAATCCAATGGTCTTTAACAATTAACATGAGTTGTTAAGACTACACAACCCCAACAGACTAATGAATATATTGTTAAAGTTTCATCAAACAAAGAATATAAATTTAAATATGTATACTACTATTCATGCTACAAGCTATTAATAAAAACATGTATTATGATATATGATATATATAATAATTGTATTGTTTATTAATTTATCACAATTCTTTTTCTTATTTCTTATATCATATCATAAAATTTTTAACAAATCATACTATCAACTTGTTATTATTACTTTTATCTACATTCGTATCATCAATTTACAAAACAAATGACACACTATTCGACTCAGTGTATTATGATACTAGTTTATGGACTCATATATTACATGGGATATCTTAAGTAAATAATTGTTATTAAAAAATTATATATATATATATATATATATATATATATATATATATATATATATATATATATATATATATATATATATTATAAATTAATAATAAAACACTATTAAACTTGTATCAAAAAACAATTAAATTTATAATATGGATTAAATGTGTCATATTTTAATTATAGGAAAAAATATCCAAAGCAAAGCTATTTTTAATATATTCATTTATTCATGGTACAGTGAAAAATATATTAACCAATTTATAATATGCGTGCTTTTAAAATTAGAATTAAAATTAAAATTATTATTATATTAAAATATATCATTTATTTAAAAAAATATTCCACTGCTATAATACATGTGCTCTAATATGTATTTTTCTATTACTTTTTAATAATAATTTGTAGTTATTTAAAAAAAACTTCAAATAATTTATAACAATAAAGTATTTAATTTAGTTCTTTAGTTTTTTAATTATAAATTTCATCTTTTTTTATCTAATTCTTATAACTACTTACATGCTTAGTTTACTTTTTAGACATTTTTTGTATTTTTATAAACATAATTTTCATTGAATCCATATACATATACTTTTTTTTTATATCAAGATTATAACTTTTTTTTAAAAAAAAATTCAATTAACCTTACAGGAAATAATAATTAGTAGAAGTCTTAGTTAAATTGATTAAATGATTTGTATTACCAAAACTAAATTAATTAAATGATTTGTATCACTAAAATAAGGGTTAATTAAATTAACTAAATTACACATGTCATAAGAAGACAATGCCAATGCGTATTCAATAAAATGACAAATGACAAATTATTATTCTTTTATTTGAAGGGATAGATTCTATCAAAATCTTATATATTATATCTTTTTTTTATCTCATTTAACATCCTTATATAAAAAAATTCTCTAATATTTCACATGATTGTACAAATATTTGGTCAATCTCTTCCAAAAGAAAATATATACAAAAATTATATTCATACAATTATTTATAAAAATATATTTTTTCCTATACACATATACAATTTCTCACATATATGTGATCAAGAGGTGATAATATTAGTCCACGCACCAAATGACCCACACTTAAAATACCAAGGTAAAACGTACTTTTTAAAGAATCTTTAAAATGAAATATTAGAAAACGATTTATTAAAAAATTTAATATTACGCATTAAATTTTTTGGTCGTCGACTCATTCGTTTATTTGGGTGGAATCACCACCTCTTATTATGATGTATATACATCATCAAATCATGCTCTTAGTTTTTTTTAAGAAATATTAAAAAGTGTAATATATAGACTTAGTTTATTTAATTATGTTGTTGACAAATTGTCATAACAAAACTATAGTTGTTCAAAAATTTTATTACACATAAATGGATGTTAATATATCTGACTCATCACGACGCAACACGCCAATCTTTTCCCTTTAACTACTACAACTTTGACCCCAATGAAAGGACAAACTTGTCTTTTTCTACTTTCTATTTTTGTTAAAAAAAAAAGCTTTAATTTGCAGTCCTTTTGTAACATTATAAAATACAAAACAGAAATATTATAAACTTGTATATAAATAAAAGAGTAAATCACAGTTGTTTAAAATTACGAAAATCATTAATTTCTAAAGTTGCAGTGGTAGATTGGTAGTATCTCGAACCACTAGTCCGCTGTTTACTTGCAGAAACTACCCTTCTGTATCTAAACTTTTAAAATTACGATTTTTTTTATTTTCTCAATTACAAATTTTGTCCCTCCACTATTTAATTTAATTTCAGTTTTGAAAATTTTTTAAAATTTTATTTTTGATTTTAAGTTTGAAATATTAATTTAATAAATCATAATTAATAAATACTAAATATATTATTATCGTTATTAATTGTACATATTTATTTTTTAAAATAAATTTATATATGTTTATTAAAAATTATTTCTATTTATATACTTATTATCATTGTTAAATATATTATTTTTATTAATTATTTCTTTTTCATCTAACTATTTCATAACATTAAAAACTTTTGATTCTATTATGATTATTAAGAAAAGAGTTAATTACAAAAATGGTCCCTGTGGTTTGTCCTAAATTTTGGATTTGATCCCTGAACTTTCAATTTTGCAGAAACGGTCATTATTTTCATAGTTTGTTTGCAATTTTGATCCCTCAACCTATTAACTTTTCTAATATGACCAAATTACCCTTATTTTGATGTAAACTATAGGGACCATTTCTACAATTAATTTTTTAACTCTTTTTTATTCTTAATTAAATAAATTATTTTTTAGTGTTATCTAAATTTAATAAACTATAAAAATAGAAAAGAATTATTTAATTATTTATATTGGATCATAAATGATTTAGATATTTTTTGGTCTTAATTAAATTTAATTTACTATATTCAAAGTGTAAACCAATCAAAATTTATAATCGAAAAAATCATTCATGTTTAGAAAATATTTTCTAGAGGTTTCGTATATAAAATATTATAAAAATATTTGACTCTATAATTATTTATGTTGGTTCATAAATTTATAATAAAAAAATGTTTGTTGGTCAAATATATTTTACTTTCTTCTTAAATAAAATCGGCCAAAGATTCTATTTTATAATCCGTTCACATTTGTATCAAAGCAAGATTATAATGGTAAAGCGATAAATGTAAATGGTTTAAATATTTAAGGTGTGATTTAATCGGATTAAATTGAAAATTCAAATTGAAACACGAAAGAAGATTGAAAACCTGATTATATTTCTCAATTTTTATGTAAAGGTCTGACGAACCAAAGTTTGATTATTAAAGTTGTTAATCATGAATCTCAAAGATGTTGTATGGACCTAAAATTTTAAATTGTTTTTGGTGTAATTAAAAATTAAAACGATAAAATAATTGATACGTTAAATAAAAAAATTTGAGTTGTCTTAGAGCATTTGGAAGTTTTTTTTAACTCGGTCAAATTAAACGCTAAATTTTTATTTATTTAAGTTTTTAATATTTTTAACTTTAATTAAACTGTTGGCTCATAAATAAATTTTTTTAATTGTTTATTAAAGTTAATTAATACTAAAAATAAAGTAGAGTCAATTACATAAATGGTCTTTGTGGGTTGATCAACATAAATATTTTTTTATTATAAATGTATGAGCCAGTATAAATAATTATAGAGAAAAATTTCTTATTTATGAAACCTTTAAAAAATAAATTCTAAACATAAATGATTTTTTCGATTATAAATTTTGATTGGTTTACACTTTGATTATAGCAAATTAAAATTAATTAAGACTAAAATATCTAATCATTTATGAACCAACATAAATAATTAAGTAATTCTTTTCTATTTTTTTTATAGTTTATTAAATTTAAGTAACACTAAAAAATAATTTATTTAATTAAGAATTAAAAAGAGTTAAAAATTTAATTGTAGAAATGGTCCCTATAGTTTGCATCAAAATAAGAGTAATTTGGTCATATTAGAAAAGTTAATAGGTTGAGGGACCAAAATTGCAAACAAACTATGAAAATAAGGACCGTTTTTACAAAATTGAAAGTTCAGGGACCAAATCCAAATTTTAGGACAAACCACAGGGACCATTTTTGTAATTAACTCTTTAGAAAATTATATGAATTTAGGTTTTTGTTTGTTTTAATTTTAATAATTTGTTAGTTTAATACATTTCAATTTAATTTTACTAATTATTTTTATTTAAAAATTTTGTTACATAATACATTTTGATTTAAATTTTTTATTTTATTTGATTTAAATATTTTGTTACGCCAGTACAATTTCATATCAATCTACAATTTCATTCAAGATGATTTACAATTTTGATACGTTAATCCTTAAGTTAAAATGAACAAAATATTTAAGTGAAAACGAATAAAAAGTATTAATATACAAAATTATAAATCAAAATGATTAAAATACTAGATTTAAATCAAAACGTATTGGCATGACAAAATATTTAAGTTTAAACAAATAAAATACTAAATTTAAATTAAAAATTATCAACGTAACAAAATATTTAATAAAAAGTTACAAAATATTAAATTTAAATAAAAAGTTTTAGCCAAACAAAATATATAATTTAAAACGAACAAAAACCTAAATTTATATATTTTTCATAAAAATCATAATGAAATCAAAATATATTAACGTAATGAAATAGTTAAATGAAAAAGTATAAATAACAAAAATATACAAATAGGTTAACAAATAAAACATAATATAAATAAATATTTAATAATAAATAAATTGAATACATAAAAGAGAAGTAAATTAAATAAATTAAGTATATAAATAAAAATAAGTTTACTAAATAAATACAAATCTTTTAAAAAAATAGATAGGTATAAATAATAATAATAATTAATTAATTAAAAAAATTAAATTATAATTTGTTAAATACTATTTCAAATTTAAACCCAAAAATAAAATTTTAAGAAAATGATCAAATTTGAAATTAAATTAAACAGTGAAGAGACGAACCTTGTTATTGAAAAAGTGCAAAATCATTAATTTTAAAAAGTTTAGAAACAGAAAAATCATTTCTGCAAGTCAAATGTGGTTTTAAGCATTATCACAACAACTTTGAATGTTGAGGGAACATTTTAATAATTATTATTAAACAAACAAGGACCATTTTTGTAAATTACTCTAAATAAAATGAAATTCTACCTAAGAGAATTGTTTAAAATTTAATCAAACAATTGCTTTGCTTTCTAATTTTTTGTTATTAAATTTAAGTTGACAGCTTATTATCAATTTTGCCATGAATAGTTATATTGGATAGAAGATTTTATTGTTGAAAAAATGTTAAAGTTGAACTTTGATAAGCCAGATATGTCATATATGTTATATTTATTGTTTTTTTATTTTAAAACATAAGATTTATACACTTAATTTTACATTTGTATTCTTAAAAAATATATAAAAAAATACTCATGTAATACATGAGTCAATAACTAATTAATTGAAATGTTAAGATAATTCAATATTTTAATTAATTAAATTGACTAGTTTTTAAACTAACTAAATTGATTTTAATACTTTAATTAAATAAAATATAAATCTAACTCTAAAAAAAAAAAATACTAATTTCAGACATCAAAATTTCAAACGGGATCCATCTTTTAATTTCAAAGGTTTTATTTAACCTTTAATATATGATTTATAACAAACAATATGTTTTCAAGTAATATGTAAAATGGACTTATATCTTAATGTTAACAATCAAATTAAAATCGTTTAATATCTAAATTTTAAGACTTCGGACGAATTAAGATATGGAATTATCTATACAAACATAATCATAATGTTTGAGATTATAGAATAATAAAAACTTTGTAGTTCAATGTAGTTTATTGATAACTATTTATAAAGTATACTATGGTACAATGGAAATCCTAATGGACCCCTAGCCTATCTATAAAACAGGAGTATGTTATCTTAAGTAGACTTAATATTCTATTATATCTAGCTCGCCTCCATAGTTGGAGCGGAGGAAATCGAAAGCTCAAACAGGAGCAAGATAATATATATGCCTATCATAATAGAAGTGGACAATATATGTTAAATAGTAAATACAAAAAGAATAAACAAAAAGTGATCATACGATATGATAGTGTTTGGAGGTAAGCGGCGTGGCGACTCGACAATGACGGTAAGAGACCCGGCAACAACTGTGGCGGCAGGGTGGAAGCGATAACTGGAGGTGCGGCATTATGACAGCGACTTAAAAAGAAAAGAAGTAAACTAGTCTTTTTTTTATTATTTACATGCGCCCTAAGGATAGGATGAAGGGTGAAAGAAAGAAATAAAATCGTCACTCAAGGGGGCAATGAGAAAAAAATGGTGACAATAGCCGGTTGTGATCCGCCGAATACGCAAGATTGGAAAAGATGAAGAAGGCAAGAACCATAAAACTCTGATACTATTTACTATTTAGAATAATAAAAAGCCCATATGTAGAATGTATCATATTAAAAATTACTAACTTCGTTTCAAAACAAATGTCCATAGACAAAAAACACACAATTCTAGAAAAACATAATGTTTACAACTTTTAAGCAACAAATGACAGTTTTATCTTTAATTATTAATTATTTTTTGAAATTTTTTTTAGATCCATCACATAATTAAGGGTGGTGAGAGTACTTACCATCTTCAAATATCCTCAATCTGACCACATCAACTTTTCACTCTCTATCTATTCCATCTTTCTTTATAAAAAATACACATATTTCTATATCACTACCGATTACTCAATAATTTTAATTTTAATTTAGAGAGAAAAAGAAAGAAGCAGGAGAAAGAAAGAGGAGGGGCCGAAAGGGGAGGGGAAGCCTTTGGGGCCACTATGACAGCATTGGTGGACTTACTTGTAAAGGAGGGGTTGCCCGTGCAACGGGTCCCTTTCAAATAACTATGTTTCGTAGTGGAAAATTTTTTAAAATTTTATATTTGCAACGGATGAATTTTTATGTGTGCAACTTATAGTATTGAAAAAATATTATGTGTGCAACTTTATTTTTAAAAAAATTGATACCTCAAAAAACTAGTTGATTACCTAAATATCTAAACAACATCCAATAATATTTCTAAAAATTAAAACTTAATAAACCCATTAACCCAATATCCTTTTTAAACCCAATATTATTTTTAACCCAATTTCAAAAATAATTTTAATTTTTAAGCTCAATTCTTTAACCCTTTTAGCATTAACCCACTTTTGAAAAAAAAGTCAGAAGATTCAAGAAGCGAGAACATAAATTTTTGAACGTTGTTCTGATTTGTGCGCTTAAACATGAAATATTTTCAATGGTGAGAGGTAAATTCTTAACTTATATTTCATAATAAATTATTTTTTTATGTATTACCTATCATTCTATTTGTTATTTTAAGATTATGTGTTTAATTTTAAATTATAAATATCCATGTGCTGGCCCGACCCAACCAAAATAATCATTTTAATTTTTGAACCGTGAACGCGAAGGAAATTTGTGCAACGGGTCCCTTCGGTGGCTGGATCCGCCACTTTAGAATAATAAAAAGCCCATATGTAGAATGTATTATATTAAAAATTACTACCTTCATTTCAAAACAAATGTCCATCGACAAAAAACACACAATTCTAGAAAAACATAATGTTGATAACTTTTAAACAACCAAATGACAGTTTTATCTTTAATTATTAATTATTTAAAAAGAAAATTAGATCCATCACATAATTAAGAGTGGTGAGAGTACCTACCCTCCTCAAATATCCTCTTTCTGGCCACATCAACTTTTCACTCTCTATCTCTTCCATCTTTCCATATAAAAAAATACACATATTTTTATCTCACTACCCATTACTCAATAAATTTAATTTAATTAGAAAGAAAAAGAGAGAAGTGTGAGAGGGAGAGAGAGAGGAAGGAGAGGGCCAAAAGGGGAGGGATGCATTTCAGGGGCATACTAAGAGTGAACGGTATACAGAGGCCGAGAGCCTCTCGGCTTTGCCACATTGGCAAGACGCCGACGGCTACACCGCCCCCAGCATTCGGCCTGTCGAAAACCGGCCCCCTCTGGCCTTCCAACCCCGCGCGACCTTTCTTGCTTTTTTTTTTTCCTTTTCTACTTTAACCCCCACACACATAATATATATATATATATATATATATATATATATATATATATATATATTTATTTATCATTTATAACTAATATATTCATTACATTTATTTACACACTATTTTTACAACTACAACATATCTCTTCGTGATTTTTAGTTTCGTAATTTTTTTAGTTTTTAGTTTCGTAATTTTTTAATATTTAGTTTCGTAATTTTTTAATTTGTAGTTTTTAGTTTCGTAATTTTATTATGTAATAGTTTTTAAATATTTATGAAATTAATTATTTTAGTTTTAATTGTTTTGTTAATTAAAATGAATTTATTTAAAAAAAATTAAGAAAGATGGAAATGTTTATAAAGATGAGTATTTTCAAGTTAGAAATGTGGGAAAATGTGGAGAGAGAAAAGCTGGCATTATGCTGAGGTGTACAGAAAGATGAATTTCAAATAGGTGGATATACCCACCACCCTAAGTGGCAACCCCGATTTATCTTCATGGTGTGATTAAAATAGAAATTTATATTGGGATAGATTAAAAATGGAAATATAATAAACATTTAATTTAAGAAAGAATATTTGTAGAGTAAGAAAGATACAATAGAAATCATAATGGGCTAGATCATTATTCATTTATACTATACCTAATATTTTATTCTATTTATAGAGATGTATTTGATTGATGGTGACTTTTTATAGAACTTAAATGCCAAATTAATATTTGATCGATTTTTGACTTTATATAGCATTAGATACGATGGATGATGATGTTTCACCAAACCCATGACCATCAATGAACGTCATGAAACGAATACGTATGACAAATTTTAAAGCAAAATATATATTGTTGTATTGTTAGTATCAAATAACTACTAAAAATAATTTACACGATTAAAAAATGTTACTAAAAATTAAAATGAAATATAGAAATGTCACCTAATTGTTACACTTTATTATGCTACTAGATTATTGACCCATGTATTACCTGAGTATTTTTAATAAACAAGTATTTTAGAAATCTATATATAATTATAAAATATCATTACAAAAATAATAAAAAAATTCATGTTAAAATGATATAGATTAAGTTTGGGTTTATTATAAAAAAAATAAACATGTTTTCACATTTTTTGCGTTTTCGTCACTCCATGACATTTTTTTCCATAAAAAACCTCAAGTTATTCTATTCTTTTTGGTTTAGTGAAATTTGGACATTAGACCCCAGTTATAATTTGTGAACCGAGTTTTAAAAAACTGAAAAACCGGGTTCTAATGTCCAAATTTCACTAAACCAAAAAAAAGTATAACTTGAGAACTTTTATGAAAAAAAAAACATGGAGGGACGAAATCACAAAAAACATGAAAACATGTTGAGTTTTTTCATAATAAACCCATTAAGTTTTTGAGATCTTACAAAATATTAACTTAAAAGTGATGATTTTAGTATAAACATAGTTAACACAAAATTTTAATAAGTGTAGCCCGTTTTACAATATTTGTTGTTGTGTTATTATCACCTCATTTAAATCCAATAAAATCAAAAATTTAATATGATATTTATATTATTAAATATATAAGAGTTATAAAATATCGAGTGGTGTTTAGCTTTTACATAGTTGAATTACATAAATTTTAATATTTTTATTAATTTTTTTAATACATATAATTTAAATTGAATTTAAATGAACATAAATTATTTTAAACTATTTTAGAATTAGAATTGTATGAAACTACAACATTTTGTTTAAATTCCAATAGAATAATAATATAAAATTTTAAAAATGAAAGCATGTTTGATATACGATAACATCTTCCATTAAAATGAACAATCATTTTTAAAATTACAGAATTTTTTATATAAATACAAGATTTAATGAAAAATATTATTAAATTCATTATTATCTAATTAAAAAAATAAAAATTCAGAAAAATTGTCTAAAATAGTCATTTTATAATAAATAATCCATATACAATATGCATTTTTTTAGATTCAAAAATTACCATATGGAAATTGGTATTATCAAATATAAGAAAATTATTAGATAACTCTAATCTATATTATAGATATATATTAGAGATCATTGTTATCTATGTTATAGATTGTATATTCAGTATTAAATAAGTTAAACTATTTTTTGACTCATATTCTAAATTGATAAAAAATTGAATTTTCAACGGACTGTAATTGGTAACATTATTTTAAATTGATATAAATATTAATGCCAGATGTTAAAAATAAAATAAAATATTTAATATTATTTTAAAAATCATAATATTTAGTTTAAACCTTAATATATAACATTAACTAAGTAAAAATTCTGAAAAGAGAACATATCTAAAAATTATAAAAATTAAAAAATAAAAATTTTAGTTTGTCAAAAATTTGTATTTATCAAATATGGTTTAATAAAAATTAACATAATTAATATTGTAATTGTAACAAATAAATATTCACTATAAAATATGTTTGAAACATAATTCACTTAATATAATTAATAAAGCCTAAATAATAAAATATGTGAAAAATCAGCTGATTGGTTAATCAAGATAAACATTCTCTATTAATGCTAAATTTTATAAAAAAATATTTAGAAATTTAAAAGTATTTAATATCATCTTGAAACACATGATATTTAATTTAAAATATCATTGATATATACAATTTTAAGAAAGAAAATATATTTTTAATAAATAGTAATTTTTCAATTGTTGTATTATAAGTATCACATTTATTGATAGTTAATGTAAATATTTAAATTTGTTTACACAATTAAATTAATTTGTGGAACTAATAAATCTAAATAACCAAAATTATAGTAGATCAAAAGGTTTTTCTGTCGATATAAATGTTTTCCTTTATTATAATAAATATATTAAATTAAGATATTAAAAAAATTCATTTCAATATATTTTTGTAAAAACATTTAAGTGACTAATATTATTTTCTAATTAGACCTGGCAATACGTGTATCCGTGTCGTGACGCGTGTCAGACACGAATTTTACACGACACGAATTTGTCAAACACGAACACGACACGAATTATAAAATGTGTCTTGATCTGAAACACGAACACGACATGCAAAATATTCGTGTGACATGTGACACGACACGCATAAACACGTGTCACACGAAAACACGAATTTTACGCAAAATATATATAGTTATAAATTCAAAACTAATAACCCTAAAAATTTTCAAATTAATTAATTAAGTGGGAATCTAATGTCGTGTATATCCGTGTATTATCCGTGTTTTATTCGTGTTATCGTGTAACATGAAATTTATGTGTGTCTTACACATGTTTATACGGGTAAATTCGTGTTTTACCTGTATAAGACATGAAACACGAATTTACACGAAACACGAATTTGTAAAACCCATATACGGAAAACTCGTGTCCTGTCTGTCGTGTACCAAATTGTCAGGTCTACATGTAATGCCCATTTACATAAAAAGTTAACTTATTTAGTTATTTCTATTTCAATTCTATTTTAGATAACAAATTGAGTTTGTCGTCCCACACCAGACACCACATGTAAATATAATGTACTTTTAATAAGTTTTTTAAAGCCAATAATACACTTTTAACATACTTTAGAAAAGGGCTAAAGCCGTACAATAGTTGTGTACTTTTTAAAGCGTATCGATGTGGTACGTGTACTATTTTAATTATTCATATTATACGTGTACTTTCTAATGTTGCTTTATTGTATGACATCAATTACCAACACAAGTAATTGTGAAAATCACATCAGATTTTCCTTGCCAACTCATATCTTGAAACTGGAAAACCTTGTCCGCATAATCTTTTATAACTAGTATAGCCGGTAAATAGTAAACCTAGGAATCATATTTTGAATGATTCAGAAAGTACATGTATATTATGAATAATTAAAAAAGTACATGTACCATATCAATACACTTTAAAAATAAACACAACTATTATATGACTTTAGCCACAAAAGTTTGGTCATTTGGTTGCCAAAAAAGATGCTACTTTCGTTAAAATAGATGTATCTTTTTCTTTTTTCTTTTTTTAGTCTGAAAATGATATCCATTTCCATATATAATTTATATGTTTCCATTAATACTAGGGGTAAGATTTTTTTTACCGATTTTCTATGAAATTCTGTAATCGGTTCAATATTTAGTACTAATATTATATCTCAAAAAAATCTGGTACGATTTTGGTACCGGTACAAGACCGATTAAAAAAACATATATATTTAATATTGATATTTGTTATTTTTATTATCAATTTATATCTAATTATATATATTTACGTTGACATTTAAATATATATTGAACTTGCACCGATACACACACACACACACATGGATGGTTAATTTTGTTTGTTGGTTTTGATATTAACTTTACTTATCAGTTTTGATGGTAACATTCATTGTTGGTTTTGATATTAACTTTATTTGTTGGTTTTGATTTTAACATTGTTTATTGGTTTTTATATTAGCTTTGTGTCATTAAAAAAAAGATTCTATAGGTCCAATACCGAAAACATCGTACCAGAATTTTATAATCGGTTTGGTACGCGGTACTAATATTATGTCTCTAAAAAGTTGGTACCACCCGTTCGGTACCGATCCCACCCATAATCAAAAGTAATTGATAATTAGGAGTAAAAGTGTCATTAAGTTTATTTAAAGTTATAGTTCTTTTATTATGAACTAGTTTATAAAAGGTAAGTAGCATATCTAAATTTTATTTTTTTGTCCATTTATTTAAACGTTAACTAGTTAGAAAATTAATAGATATATTTAAAATAAAAAGACAAAAAATTAAAGAAAAAATTTAAGGAGAGAGTGTCATGTGGTTCAAAATTCTCCTTTATTAATATGTATAGATGATTAAAATTTGAAACTAAAAGTCATGGTTTAATTTTAGTTTAGGATAACATTTAAAATTTAAATATGATACTTTTCTTTAAAATTTTATATTAGTTAGTAAAATTTTATTCAAAATTATTTTAGTTAAGTTGAAAATCTAAATTTTATTTTTTTTTGTCTTTAATCATTTAAACATTAATTAGTTAAGAAAAATAATAGATTTATTTAAGAAAAGGCGAGACGAAATTTAAGGAAAGAACGCCATATATAAAATATTCTCATTTATTAATATGAATAGATTCCTAAAACTATAGATATGTTATTGGCCGGTGGATATTTATTTAGGTAACGAAGGGGACTAACATGTATTCATTGAAATGAATTTTATTTAAATAATGAACAAAGTTGTTATTATCGAAATGGAATGCATTTTTAAAAAATTATAGTAATGATAGTAGTTTGTGACATTTGTTAGCAACACTTTTATGTTAAAAATCGATTAACGATGTGTTTGTTTGCAATTATCAGCGTCTAGAATCTAAATTAAAGATTTAAAGTTACTTTAGACTGTGTGTTAATGTAATTCATGTATGAGAGATTTTATTATTAAATCAAATTAAGAGACTTCAAAATTTAAATTTTAATATTATCTTTTAATTTCATACGTAATTTTTATACTTTTAAAATATAAACGAATATCTAAATTTAGCACTTTTATAAACAATTATCTCATATATAAATCACAAATACTAAAGAGCAATTTTATACGCACACCCCCTCAATTGCTAATCACACAACCTCCCTTCTTAATGTGAGAGGAGATTAACTTTTAATCATTGAGTCTCACGTCATTAACAAAAATCATGTGAGTAAGGGTGTGTGATTAGTAAAAATTAAAGAAAGGGGTGTGCATATAGCAATGCCCATACTAAAACAAGAATTTTAAACTAAAGGAGCGTTTGGTTCGTTGGAATCTGACGGAAAAGGAATGGATTTTCCATTCTGATGGGTTGTTTGGTAGTCCAAAGGAATGAAATGACCATTCCACATTTTAAAAAAAATCAATGACCATTCCATAGCAAAATGAAAGGAATTTAAATTCTATTCTCAAAGCATTCCTTTTAACAACCCTAGCAGCTAGGAATGAGCGTTTGGACCAAACCGGTCCAAATCGGTCCGGACCGAAAAAACCGAAAACCGAAATTAGAGAAATAAGAAAACCGAAAACCGGCCCAATGTTTGTAATACGAGTTTGGTTTGGTCCGGTTTTTCCGGTTCTCGGACCGGTTGGAACCCGTTAAATTTTATAGATTCTCTATTGTTTTGTTAATCTTTCTTCCTCAACTCTTTCTCTTTGAGAAATTATTAAGTTCATTACATTTTCTTTGAACAAAATAAAAACATCAATCATACCTTACTTATATTAAGATGTTTATATTTTATCTCTATATTATTATAATAAAAAAGTATTTACACCGTTAAAAGACTTTTACATGATTATATATTTACGAAAGAGCTTAATAGCTATTTCATAGATTTTTTATATGATTTAGAAATAATATTTAAAAATAATGTTCATTTGTGGACTACAAAAAACAACAATATTGCATAAACTTTAAAAATGATAACATAAAGTTTAAATTCCGGTTTGGGTCGGGTTAAAAACCGAAAACCGGTGGACCGAACCCGGAAAATCAAAAACCGAAAATAGTGATTTTAAGGAAACCGAAACCGGACCAATTTTATTAATAACGGTTTGGTCCGAGCCGGTTTTCGAGTTTTTTTTTGTCCGGATCGGTTTTTTGGTCCAAATGCTCATCCCTACTAGCAGCCACAAACAAAAAAAAAAAGAACGTCTTCTTCTCTTGCTTGTCGTCGGGCTGCTCACCACAGATATGCTCCATCTCCGGTGGGTTCTGCTCCCCGTCGTTCTGCTCCATCACCGCCGCCGTTCTTCTCCATCTGCGGCTAGGGTTTTGCTCGCCTCCGGAAAACAATTAAATAAATCATAGTTTTAAAATATTTTTGAACTTCAAGAAAAATTCTTTTTGACAGATTTATCAACAAAATGGAAAACAGTAAAGGAATTGAATCTGAAATCCATTCCTTTCCCGACAACCAAACAAACTATAGTATTTGGATTCAGACAGATTCCATTCCTTCCAGAATTCCATTCCTACGACAGATTCTATTTAAGAAATAAACATTATGCGAACCAAGGAACTACACATTTCTTTTTAATTTGTTTTGTACATGAAAACTAGGCTGTTAAGTTTACAACTCATCACGCTCACCGCCGCCGTGGCCATGGTTATCCAAGTAAGAAATCGCCATTGCAGCATGAAAAGCTGCTCCTACCGGAAGAGCTTCTTCATCAACAACAAAAGACGGTGAGTGTAAATGTTCCACATGTTCATGGCTTTCATTCCTCGTTCCAATCACAAACACGGTGGCCGGCATTTTCTGTGTAAAGAAGCTGAAATCCTCACCTCCCATCGTCATCGGAAGCAACTTTACATTAGGTTTTCCTAATATGAGTTCCGCCACCGTCTTTGCGTGTTCATACATCCCTTCATCGTTTTCTGTCACTGGGTAAGGAAACCGCGTTTCCTCCATGAAATCTACTTCAGCTTTGCACTGATGGACGGCAGCCTGCGTCTCCACCGTCTGAAATTTATAACTATTTAACATACTATACAGATGGAGTGAAGGCAAAGCTTGCTTAACGCCGGTACGTAATGGAGTTGGAGTGTATCCTTTACCTGTTTAATTCCTTCTTTTGTGTCCCGAAGACCTTGAGAAGACAAGCTTCTATATGTTCCCCCAAATGTAACACTCTCTGGAATTACATTGTCCGCTTGGCCGCCGGTAATGTATCCGATAGTCACAACCTACAGATTGGCCACCGGAAAAGAATTTGAACCTTATAAAGCATCAAAATTTACAAGACTCGGTTTAAGAATGTCTGAAGATTGTTAATTTACTCTGGACTCGAGTGGATCGGTTTGGCGAGATACAATCTGTTGAAGAGCAACAACCGCCATTGATGCTGCAAGAATCGGATCTTTCGATAAATGTGGTGCACCAGCATGTCCACCCATACCTTTAATGGTGGCTTTAAAAGTTCCAACACCAGCCAGCACTGGACCTGGCCGTGAAGCTACGACACCCACAGGATATAATGGCAGAACGTGGAGTGCAAAAGCGGCTTTGATATCGTCAAGTGCGTCGTGTTTTAGCATATGGTACGCTCCGGCATAACCCTCTTCCCCTGGCTGGAAAACCAGCTTTACGGTGCCCTTTTTAAGAGTTGAAAACCAAGCCATAAGAATGATATACATATTGTAATTTGTGCATATATAGTTGTAGTACTTTCTTAGGTTTACCTTAAGTTCATGTTTCCGAGCTTGCAGCAACTTAGCAGCTCCAAGTAGCATTGCTACATGAGAATCGTGACCACAGGCATGCATCTTTCCTGCGATTTTGCTCCGGTGCTCCCAATCGACTAATTCCTGATTTTCCGATGGATCAAGGAGAGTCGTAAACAACCAATAAACTTGAACCTAAAATTTCAAAAATAAAGAAAGAACCTGTAGTGGAAGAGCATCCATCTCAGCACGAAGAGCAAAGAATGGCTGTTTGCCGGAACCAATGGAGGCAACAACGCCAGTTTCCGCCACCGGCCATGTATACTCAACGCCAAGGTTGTTAAGCTCCGCCCTTATGACTTGGCTCGTCTTGTATTCTTGAAATCCAAGTTCGGGATACTCATGGATTCTTCGACGGATATCTCTCATCCAGTAGAAAAACTCACGCGACTTTGCAGCCTCAAAAAGATTCCGACCTAAGGGACCAATCACCTCCGGTTTCAAACGAGTGGACGCCGGTTCTAAAGCCTGCAATGATGAGAAGATAATGGCGTATTCTACTATTAAGACGGCAGAAACGAGAAAGGGGAAGAGTTGGCAAGACTCAGTCATCGCTAAACAAAATACTTAGAATGGGTATGATCGACCCATACATATATGGACAATTAATATGAATTTGATGTGTAGATTAACAAAGAATTAATGGAATGTGAGAAAAATATGGTAAATCAGGAATTTCTTATTTTTAGGGAATCAATCAATGAGATAAATAAGAGATCTTTTATTTTTATTATTGTAATGAGAAAAAATATACCGATTTTACCATTATGTTACCAAACACGGGTCAATTTCAAAATATACATATAATTTAAATTTGTCTCATTAAATAATAGTCAAACATGGTGGAACCCCAGAACTTCACTTTAAGTTAGGACTCCATTGAACTTGAATCATAATATGAAATATATAACTAAAACATATATAAAATGAAAACAAAACATAAGAATATTATGGTTAAAAAATATAAGAATAATATTATAATTTGATATAACTATTGTTTTTATAGATTTATAAATAAAAAGAAAATTTAAAAATAATATTATTATTAGGAATGTTATTATAGATTTATTATGCGCAACGAAAATTTTAAAAATACGAACTCCATTCAGGATCTTCAAGTTAATATAAGACAAACATTAAAACAAACTTTAAAAGAGATGTACATGTGATGACAAGAACACTCGGACGAAAAGCTCTCAGTATTCAAAAACGATAACACGATCGGACGACACCGGATTTGCAATGAAACTCACAAAGAACACACTTAGTGTGTGTGTGTGGGTTCGTCCGAAGGTCTCCCCGGGTGGTGCAGTATTGGTTTAAATAACCAAAGAGTTAATATTCTCCAAATGGCTTTGTAATTTATCTTCTTATTTAAGCTTAGAACTACAATTACCACTACAAAAAAAAAGGTGTTTAGTAACCAAAATTTTAGTGACTACTTTTGAATTGGTCACTAATCGTGAGTTTAGTGACGAAAATATTGTCGTCCTTAAGATCAGGTCACTAATATAAAATTAAAGACCAAATAAAAGTGGTCACTGAGTAAACCTATATTTAACTACCAATTAGTGTGAGTGACCAGAAATAATGGTCACTGATTTGAATTTAGAGACCAAATAAAATGGTCACTGAGTAAAAAATATATTCAACTTACTTGCTAATGTTATTTAACTCATATTTAGGTGTTAGTGACCAGAAATAATGGTCACTGAACTGATTTGAATTTTGAGACCAAATAAATGGTCACTAAGTAAAATATATATTCAACTTACTGATTAACATTATTTATCTCATACTCAAGTGTTAGTGACCAGAATTATGGTCACTGAACTGATTTGAATTTAGAGACTAAATAAATGGTCACTAAGTAAAAAATATATTTAATTTACTGATTAATTTTATTTGTCTAATATTTAAGTGTTAGTGACCAAAAATATAGTTACTGAACTAATTTGAATTTAGAGACCAAATAAATTGGTCACTGAATAAAAAATATTAATAAATTTCTAATAATTTTAAACCTCATATAACTTTAAATAAAATATTTTATTGAAAACTAACGAAAATATTAATAAAATAGTCTTTTTAAAACTAATCAAATCTTAATAAAATAAAGAAGTTAAATCAATTAATATCCAACTTACAACAGCACACACACGAAAAATCAATTTATTAAAAACCAAGTCAAACCTTAACAAGTCAAAATAACCCATGGGTTTACTTGGGTAGCTCATTAGGGTTAAATGTTCCATACTTCCATACGAGTTAAACAACACTCGTCAGTTACTCAGTTCCATACGATACTCGTCAAAATCAAAATCATAATCAAAATCAAAATCAAGAACCGATCGAAGCATGTGCGATTGCTTCAACTGATTTTTCAGCCTGTGCGATTATTGAGTCTGTTCGATTTTCAGCCTGTGCGATCAGTAGAATAAAGGAAGGCGATGAAATTGATTTCAATGTAAGCCTCGATCTCTCATCCGATTGATTTAATCGGTTTTGCTATGTTTATGTTCGACAATGCAGTTTCATAGCTAATTTATTTGATTGTTTGGGTGTGGATGGTAGGTGATCATATTCTTATTCTCATCTTTGCTGCTTGTTATTTGGATGGATTATTGAACGTGTTACAGAGATAGATAAATAGATATGTTTGTGGTGGGCTTCATTTTATAGACACACACACATGGATTATTGAACGTGTGTGTGTGTGTGTCTATATATATATATATATATATATATATATATATATATATATATATATATATATATATATATATATATATATATATATATATATATATATATATAGACACACACACATGTTCTGCTGCTGTCATTTTAATCAAAACACACTTTGTTGTTGCTGCTGTTAAATGATCACAGAATACAGAGCACACATACATTGCTCGTATACTTACTGCACACACTGTATTGAATTAAGAAGGATTAGTGTAGTATTGTATATTTAATGGTCAAGGAATTATAAGACACACCAATTAATTGAAACAAGAACATCACCACTATTATCCCTTTACTGCAGCCCATCCTGAGACTTACAAGTCTCAGGGTTAAATCCTCAGACACACGCACACAGTTCACTTATGCAGCAGTTGAAGAATGATATCATTAATCGTTCATTTACGTTCAATATATTGCTATAATTCATATAAAATACATTAATCGGCATAATTCGGCTAAGTCTGATTGTCAATTCAGATGGTTGGTCCGGAAAAAGGATTATTGAAACGGGGTGCTATTCAAAAGTCAAGTAACGATCCTCAAGTTACACAACCGGAAAAGGATTACGTTTATCAAGGTTGCAATTTAAAAAAAATGTAAGTTCATGTCTTATATTGATTTAAAATTATTACCCAATAGTTATTTATTAATCATTGATTATTTTTTTATAATTTTTGCAGTGATCTTCATACACAATAGACATGATCTGGCGCACTTGGATTGTTCTTGCTTTTGATAGTCATAATATAAGACATCAAACATTAGGAATGTTATTTTTGTTGGATTATTCTGATGAATGTTATTTTTGTTGGATTATCTTGGAAAATGTTATTTTTGTTGGATTATAGTGAATCTTATCATTGTTAGTTCTCTCGGTTGTATTTAAATGTCTTACTAATGTTAAGTAATGTAATTTTTAGTATGTATGAAAACTTGTTACCTAATGTGGATGAGATTAATATTTTAGATTTTAGTTATTACAAATTAGTATATTTTTAGTTATTGCAAATTAAAATTTAGTAGAAATTTTGTGACTAATTGTTGATTAATATTGGTAAGATAATGACCATTTTTTTTAGTTTTTAGTAGTAAATTAGTGACCACTTTTATTTGGTCTCTAATCAGTGACCACTTTTTTTGGTCTCTAATAATAACTCAGTGACCAATATTTTGGTCTCTAAACGACGTTAACGGAAAGAGTCAATTAACCCCAATTAGTGACCTCTTTTTGGTCATTAAAGTTGGTCACAAATCAATTTTTAGTGACGACTTTTACTATTTAGTGACGAAATTCAGTGACAAAACTAGTCGTCACAACCTTAGTGACCACTATATTTTGGTCACTATATAGTGACCAGTTTCATATTTGGTCACTGTCAAAAATTAGTGACGGACCTTTAGTGACGAACAGTGACCATCCAATATTTGGTCACTAAATACCATCCGTGACCATATTTTCACTGTTAGTGACCAAATTTTTTTCGTCACTGAACCCCTTTTTTCTTGTATTGTATCTTTATAATTATTTAATTGGATCAACTACTAAAAATAATAATAACTTTTTGACTTTTTATCATTTATAGCAACGTTATTTATTTTTTTTATCATTAATAACATCAACTTTTGTATTTTTCATATGAATAACATCAACTTTTGTATTTTGTATCCTTAAAAACATTAACTTTTGTATTTTATTTTATCATTTATAGTAACAACTTTTTTAAGTTTTACTACAAATGATAAAAAAAAAAAGATAAAATTGATGCTATTAATGATAAAAGATAAATAGTTTTGCTATAAATGTCAAAAAGCATAAAATTGTTTCAATGTTTAACAATATACTATAAATATTAAAATGCATCTTTTTCTTATCTTTATCCATATATAAGTTGGTACAAAAATTTGGATAATTATTTGTTAGTTGTCATTGATTATTTGTTTATAATTATCCTTCTAATTATCCAATAATTAGATGATAATATCAATTTAATAGAACACATCTTTTAATTAATTATGCAATATAATTAAAAGAGTAGATAATTATTTAATTATCATCCAATGACAATTAATTCCCTACAATATTTAATATTATACTTTTAGTTCCTGTACTTTTAGATATTGATAATTAATCATCCAGCAACTAATTTAATCTTAATAAATATTACTAATAACATTTTATGCCCTAATAATGCCCAGCATTATCTAATTGTTCGTTTGATTACATTTGCTCAGTTGTGCTCATCAGTATGATCTTTAAGTGTTTTATGAAATCAACCATGATGTAGTAGTGATGTCATCTTGACACACCATACACTACTATCCTCTCGCTTGTGTAAGAAGACATTGTTGTCCTGCAACATGCACATAATGAGGTCATGGCTAGACGCCTAGACACTTAGACAACCAATGTCATAAAAACCCTTACTTCAATTAGGACATTCATGTTGAAGCGACATTCCTAATAGAAAACTTAGATTATATCTTATGCGTCGCGATATTTCAATATGCAAGCTAGACATGAATTAAATCAACCTTAGCAAATATGATTATGTTTCTTGACTCCCTAATCTCATACTCAACTGTAACAGATAGAGTGTAACAAATTAGTTCTATCTGAACACGGCCATGCATTTCTTTCAGTATCGATCACCAATGGGCCCAAAAATATATCTTCTTTAAGAAGATGCAAATTCCATCTTGACTATTTAAAGCCTCTAGCAATGGCTCTCCTTAGATCTAACCTCAAATCATTATGATCACCCAATTATGGATGACTTTAGGTTAGGCTAAGCGTACGACGGTCTTTACGTTGAAGTATGTAGACATCTCAAGCACTAAGGATTACCTATTTTAGACGACTTATGATTATGATCCAAAAGGTGATCTCAATGGTAATATGATCTATCATGTTTATCTCAATAAACACAATATGAGTTTCCAACAATTTAAATTTACTGTTACTTTATCTACTGTAATGGTAATATGATCTATCAAATAATTATTTAAGATAAGATTTTATTGGTAGTGTTATCTAGTTAACTGTCTTAACTTCATTACCGTTTATCTTTGAAAAATTCCACTAGTTCTTTATTACAGTATCTTGTAATATAAATCAAAAGCATTTTTGAATCTCCTTTCAAACTTATATCTATCATCTTCAGAGGAACGAGTAAATCACATATAAAGACACCAGGATTAAAATTCAAAAGTTCTAGCAATTTTGATAAATAGGAACTTGAATACATTTAGATGTATAACTTCAAATTGAATTTGGGAGTATGCAATTTTCTTTATAATAACAAGATATATTGATTCAATAACTTTGTGTTCAAAATTTTGTGATATATATTCATAACCATTAAAACTAGGTTATCTTACAACAATTTGTCATGATGTGCCATCAAGTATGTTGACAAGTGTTTGACGAGTCAAATGTTATCACTTGACTAACTATTATACAAGTTGTATAAATTTCACATAAAGTGTGATTCCTTTTTGTCTAAACAATCATGACATTTTATATCTTTAATTGTTACTGACAAATTAGGTGACTTACTCTCCATGTAACTTTTATACCTTTAATCTTCATTTTACTTTTACTTTCAGTTACATAATCATTCATGATTTCCAACTCTTTCTAATCTCTTGAACTACCTTTCAAAAATTAATAAGTTCATTGAAACTAAATTTGAACATTTAAAAATATCAACAATATTATTCCATGATACTTCACAATATTCCATAATATTTCATAACTTTTTCCTACAACATAATCAATATATATAAAATATATATTTGGTACAAGTCGGTACCAACAATCATGAATCGCATAAGAAGTTACCACTTTTAAAAATAATTAATTTTTTTCATAAACATATTTTAATTAACATTACAAAGATGATATACAAATTTCATGCACAATCACATATTTTAAGTGTATGAAATCATGCATCAAATAAATGTACGTTCACATATATGCAAATTTATGTAACTATACATTCAAATCATTTTTAAGGAGTTAGGATATGTGAATTTATGTAAAATTATAATCATCTTTATAATGTTAACTAAAAATGTATACGAAAAAATTATAAAGTTTTTTTTTAAAGATGATGAGTGGTACTCTCTCGATATATATATATATATATATATATATATATATATATATATATATATATATATATATATATATATATATATTGGGGTTCTATTGAGAACTTTTGTGCATCGGACTATATACCAAGGGTGCAGTGCATTTAGGGGATATTAAATGTATGGAAATTATTTATGAATTTAAATGTTTTTAAGATAATTAATAGCTAAATTTGGTATGAAAATCACCATTAACTTCTTTTCTAAAACCACTCCATCTTTCTCTCTCTATCTCTCTCTCTCTCTCCTCTCTCTTAGCCCCTCTTGATTTTGGAAGAGATGAACGATATGCATGATTTATGTTTGTATGAACGATTCATGTTTGTATTTTGATGTGTTTTGATTTTGGAAGAGATGAACGATATGCATGATTTATTTTTGGAAAAGATGAACGATATACATGAAGAGATGAACGATATGCATGTATTTTGATGTATTTTGAATTTGTATTATTGTTGTTAATTTAGGAAGTGTAATAATTAAATAAGGATTGCATAATTCCTGTTTTAGCCCTCCGCGAATTTCATTATGTGCACTTAATGCATAAAACTTTCTATTTAATTACCCTTTTGCCATTTGATCTAACCACACATTCTTTTCATCCAAGGGCCAATGGAGGTTCTTTTGTGCCTCGATGCACAAAAGTTCTCAATGGAACCTCCCTATATATATATATATATATATATATATATATATATATATATATATATATATATATATATATATATATATATATATATATATATATATATATATATATATATATATATAGTCGTTCAAATAAGTATCTCTCGAAATCAAGTGCACCCGAAGGTACCGACCTTAAAAACTTTCTTAAATTTTTTTTCACATAACCATGTTTAATTTAATGTTATACGCATGATATATGAATTTCACATAGATTCACACTTTCTGTGTCCTTAAAAATTATGTGAATGCTCAATGCATATTTATGTGAATGGTCATCCATGTGAACGGTCATTTCACACCATGTGAATGGTGTGAATGACCATTCACATGATCTTCTTTTACCACTCACAATATTTATGATGTTGCTCATTTTGAAAAAAAGTCTTATAATGTTGTCTTATACATGTCTGTTTAAAAAAAATATGTGAATGATCATTCACATTAGGGTACGCTGGAATCTCATAGGTACGCTGATGAACCTGATTATATATATATATATATATATATATATATATATATATATATATATATATATATATATATATATATATATATATATATAGGGTCAGGTTCTATGGGGAACCATATGTATCGATAACAACAAAAAAACTAACCACAACCCTTGAATTTAATGATCATTGGTGCATCACGCGATGCATGTATTTGGTATGCATAGGGGTATTTTGGAAAAAATAATATATCTAGTCAAATAAAATTTAATTTTAAATTAATTGAATATTCAATCAATTAGATAAACAATAAATGCTATTAAAATTAATTGATACATTTCCAAAATTACAAAATCAAAACAAATTAAAAAAAGGATGATTTGATGTCGATGCATCTAATGTTCATCTTTCAATTCATGATGCATCACAGTTCTTTATCCTCATCTTCGGTCATATTCATCCTAATCTTCATCCCACTATCATGCATCATCAAAATGGTGATGCATCTTCATCGTATTCATCTTCTAACATGATGCATGTTCATCGAATTCATTTTCAAAAATGATGCATCTTCATTGTATTCATTTTCAAACATGATGCATCTTCATCGGATTCATGATCAAACACGATTTATCTTCATAAACACAATGCATCAGATTCGTCTTCCATAAAAATAGGATAATCACGATTAATTTTTCAAAAATTTTCATTAAGAAAATGAATGAAAAAACCGACCATACCTTCAAACGATATCATTCCATCATCATCATCGCGAAATCATTATCATCTTCATTGGAATGCATTGTGTTCATCGTTCATCAAGGAATCATCATCATCGCGTTCTTCGTTCATCGTGTGGTAGACTGGTGGCATCCAAGAGGAGTGGTGGCCGGCTGAGAGAGATGGCGGTGGAGTGGTGGCCGGCCGCCGACCTAGAGAGAAAGAGAGATGAAGGTGAGGAGAGAAAGTGGGAGGGTTAAGTGGAAGATTGATTAAATTGATTTAGTTTCCTAATTTAATAAGAAAAAAATTAATTAAATTAAATCTATACTATATATAATAAGAAAACCACTTGGAGTTTCTGGACCATTGGAAAGAAATCAATGGTCCAGATTAATGACAACTCATAATTATTTATGAAATGTCTCTTATACCCTTAATTAAAATCAATAATTATACCTATGCCATTATTTTAATTCATTTTCCAAATTTACTACATTACCTTAATTACATTAAATTTTGATTTTAATTTTTTCATTAATGAACTAATATTTACCTAAAATAAATATGTGTCATTTTTATCCTTAATGATCATAGTTAAAATCAAATGTAAAATTTTGAATTTAAACGTAGAAGTATAGTAAATAAAGTTAAAAAATGTTGTTATTTATTTTGCTAACAAGATTTAAATTTTAATTGATAAAACTTCAATTGTGAATATGATAAATTTTGATTGTTGATTTCCAGATGTTCCGTTTTTATATTTTATCATTTTCAAAATATATACACATTCACATATTTGAAGTTTTTTGTTTCTTACATTGATATTTCATATTTGAAGTTAATAAAAATTAAAAGAAACATTTTTTTGCAAACACATATTATCTGTTTTTAATAATACAATATAATAATATTTTTTAATAAATATCAAACAACTAAATATTTTTTTATCTTTAATTTAACTAGCCTTCAATTTTTTTTATTTTAATTATATATAAATTTTATAATAATTTATTTAAATATAAAAAAATATGTATTTTCTAAATCAACCCATGTAATACATGGGTTGATTAACCTATATATTATAATAAAACAAAACAATTCATGTCACATGTCACTTCTACAATACAAGAAAATTTTATTTTTCCACCTCTTTTTCCAAATTTAACACCTTAACTTAATTGCATTAAATTTTGACTTTATTTTTTTCATTAATTAATTAGTAATAAATTAGATTTTGTAACATTTAAAATTAATGATTACCTAAAATAAATACCTATCATTATTATCCATAATAATCATAATTAGATCCAAATGTAATAATTTGAATTATATGTGTAAATTATTATTATTATGTATAATAAAGGAAAATATCAAATGTCACGTGTCACGTCTACGTTCACCAAAAATATAATTACAACTTATAAAAAATAAAAGATAAATACAATTTAATATTTTAAAAAAAGATAAATGTACTCTATTTTTTAATCTGTAAATAATAAAAAATAAACTCAATTATTATTTTTATATGTTTTTATTTTTTACTCATATACATTTTTTATAAATAAATTTATATAAAAATATCCACGTAATACGTGGGTTATAAACTAGTTTCTTAATTAAATTATATTTATATCAATTATTCTAATATTGTCATTTATGCTTTTTAGTTTTCAGTGGTTCCCAATGCATCAAGGTTCCCCATTTTGTGTGTGTGTGTGTGTGTGTGTGTGTGTGTGTGTGTGTGTATTCAAGATCAATGAGGTAACATGTTAGACTGGGGTACCGTGGAACCATTTATAGCCAATAATTTATCATTAAAATCATTAAATAAAATATAAAATTTGTTTAAAATTCTTTATCACATTAATTATTGTTGGGGGTTTAATTGGTATTGAAAATTTTAAGATAGAATCGAAGATTCTATATATCCCATGAAAATTTTCATTTCATTTCAGTTAGTATCATTCTTACATTCATACTGAACATGTGCAACGATGGCACACCATAAATCTTGGTTTATCACCAAAATGGAACTACACGCACCATAAACCACGATTGAACATGTTCAATACCGTCAATATTGGTTTATCACCAAAACGGGGTTAACAGCGACTAAAAACATAACAAACCCGAATGCAATAACGTGCATATGAATTGAACATTCATGAACAGTTTGATGAAAATAATAAATACCTTTATTTGACGTCTCCGGTTGAACATGTTCATTAAAACCTATTGTCGAATCCGGTTGAACGTGTTCACTAAAACTCAGTGTCAAATCCGATTGAACATGTTCACCAAAACCCATTTTAATATTTATTAAAGATATTGTTATGGAAGTAAATCCTATAATTAGGGATTTATTAATTAATTCATTAGTTGTCATCTATTAATTAAGATAAACTTAATTGACTATATTAGCCTTTTATACTTATAACCAAACATGAGTAGACTCCGGTTCCCCAGTCTAACATGGTACCCCAATATATATTTGGTTGGGATAATTACAGAACCTTAATTTATTGCAAAATTATAGAACCAATATAAACAATATAATAAAATATAACACTAGGGATAAGATGATAAATATGCAATTAACATTAAATTAAGGGTAGCCATCAAGTTTGACTAGTATTTTTTTCACTAATTTCACACGTGATTTTTTAATCAAGACCATTAGATTAATTTAATCTGTGGACGATATTGGTTCAACAGTTCTACACTAAATTTAGATTCTGCAATGATCTCATATATATATATATATATATATATATATATATATATATATATATATATATATATATATATATATATATATATATATATATATATATATATATATATATATATATATATGGGATGGTTCTTCTAAGAACCTTAAATAATGTGGGAACCTAAGAACTAATCTCATCCATTGATTTCATGAAATCAATGGCTTAGATGTAAGATGACATTTTTGAAATTAAGAAATCTTTAGGGGTTCTTTTTGTTGGAAAAATGGGTGGGTAAGGGGTATATTGGGGATAACATTGAAAAAGGAGCTGCACGTTTTTCCACACACAATTAATTCCCTCCTCGTTTTTCTCTTCATCCTTTTTTTTTCTCAAAAAAAAAAAAAAACCACCAGAGTTTTTCTCTTCATCCTTTTTTTTTCTATGAATACTATACAACTTTATATGTAGATTAAAATATATTCTATGGAGTCAACATAATATTCTATGGTGAATATACAACATTCTATGACGGAGATACAAAGCAACACAATCCGATCGAACATTCGACAATCACAATCAATGGTGCCCATGATGGAATCTTTTACAAATTGCATTAAAACAATGGATTCAAAACTATGATGTAAAAAAAAATGTATAACAATTCTAGTTACATAGAATAACAATATTCTATGTAGAATATGTGAACTATCTACGTAGAATGTGAACAATCTACTTAGATTAGTGGTATTCTATGAAGAATATGTGAACATTCTGCGTAGAATTGGGGTATTCTATATAGAATATGTGACACTTACCTAAGATCTATATAAATTTGCAAACAATCTGTAAAAAACTATAAATGTGAGAAGATCTATATAGATTTACACTGATACAAAATATGAACATCATAAGATAACATAAAATCTGAGAAGAATACAGATTAAAAAATCCAAAATCTATAAATGTTTATTGAAGATCTATTCAAACAACATAGAATACAAAAATCTATATACATTTACAGACAATCTATAAAAAACTACAAAGAATACAAAATAATCTACGTAGAATATATTTTTTTTGTCGTGCCTTTCCTATTGTCTTGCTCAGAGCTCTCGTCGTTTAGCAAGGTCTTGAGCGTTTCATCTTTACCCGATTCTGCGATTTCAAAATATAAAATAGACTAGAAAATATGAACATCATAATATAACATAAAATATGAGTAGAATACAGATTAAAAAATTCAAAATCTATAAATGTTTATAGAAGTTCTATTCAGACAACATAGAATACAAAAATATATATAGATTTACAGACAACATAGAATGCAAGATATTCTACGTAGAATGGAAGATATTCTACGTAGAATGCAACATATTGTACGTAGAAGAAACGTTAAATAAAGCAACGAATACTCGAATCAAATATAAACATGACCTGGATTAGGAGAAAAACAATCGTCGACTTCCTCATCGGCTGCAAAACCATTTGGAAAAATATTCCACGGGGGCTGTTGAAATGTGTCGGTCGACTCCATGGATTCAGGTGAAAAAAAAAACGGAATGGTTTTCCGGCGACGGAACTGAGCTTCTTCTTGCCGGAAAAAATGGAAGAAAAAGAAAAAATTAATGACAAACTCATTGATGATTGCATAGTTTAACTAAAGGACAGAAAGTTGGAAACTTTTCTGAAAAGTTGCATTAAAGGAAGGAGGAAAAATGACTGATTTGCCCTTAGTGGACCCAACCATACTTGAAAATATTTACAACAATGTCATTGATTATCCACCCTTGATCTTATTTATCCAATGGCTGAAATTGGTTCTTATGTTCCCACATTATTTAAGGTTCTTAAAAGAACACAATCCTCTCTCTCTCTCTATATATATATATATATATATATATATATATATATATATATATATATATATATATATATATATATATATATATATATATATATATATATATATATATAGATAGATAGATAGATAGATAGATAGATAGATAGATAGATAGATAGATAGATAGATAGTGAAAGAGAAGAAGACCCTCTTCTCACCATACCGTGAATAGATAGTTTGTTTTATTAGTTAAATAATCTATCAAGTATTAAATAATTAATTTTATCATTAATATTTTATCAATTAATTTTCTACATATAATATAAAATGTGATCCATATATCATCAATAATATTTTTCCTACATAGAAAATATTACATGATGAATTTGTTATAACATTAAATTTATTTTATAGTAACTAATAAAAGAAATATTTATGTTTATGGTAATTTTTAAAATTATCTTACTATGTGATGTATGTCACAAGAGAAATTAATATTGATTATATCATAGTTTTCACACTACAAATTTACATTTTACATTGGTTTTTACAAAACTTATTTATTATAACCATTGTGAGTTTGTGTCTATTTTACATAGAAGCTTTTGTATTTTTTTATAACAAAAAATATAAATATACTCAAAATACAATCAAACAAAAAATCAATCCAAATCAATATATGTAATTTATTGATTTTTTTATTAAACTAAAATATATAAATCTAGTAACGAAAAAACGATCAAAATTAATAATTTTTAAAGTATCCATATAGGGATTAGTAACAAACTATTATATATCCATTATATTGATTTATTTTATAAAATAAAAAATCCAACTTAAAAATATAAAAAACATTTGAATTAATAAAATTTCATATATGAATTAGTAATAAAAACACCATAAAATAAAATTAAACAAAAATATTTTTCTTAATTTATTTTTTATTTAGAAATATAAGTTGAATTTACAACACAACAAGTGTTGTATTTTACATCAATGGACAACAAACTTTTATATTTATTTTTTCAGCTCATTATAATTTATAATTTATTGAAGTTTTTTTTTTTAAATATTTTAAAGTATAATTTAATTTAATACGATTTTCTCATATCTTTACTTTATTAATAAAAAATACATCGCTACATCCATCGCAACGTACTGACACCACATGCCTTGTTAAACAAAACAACTTTCTTCATAAGTCGAGCATCAAATTGAAGAGTTTTCATATATGAGTGGCAACTTCCTGTTCATCATTGATTGGAAGAATGAATATCCCAACATCATTTATTTACTTGTATCTTCGTTTTGACTATTTCTTCAGTAAATTAGAAAATATAATTAGTCATTAAATGATAATTGATTTTGTTAAAGAGAAGTTATCTATGATAGCTAAATTAGTTCACTTGTTAATTTCCTTTCATCTCTATGATATTTTGAATTTGTTTCCTTCACGTTGTGCTTCTTCTTTACATAACTTTTAGCACTTAATTATTGTCCACCAATGAGGTTTACCCTATTTGGTATTAGAGGTGATATGTAAGTGTGTGAGGTCACAGGTTCAACTTTCACCGGCGAAAATAAGTTGAAATTTAGGTGGTGGAAGTAAGTTCCGAAGTCCACATTTGGGGTAAATGAGTAGTTTAGTAATAGGACTAGGTTAGTTTGTCGTTCAAAAAAAAAACTTAATTATTGACCATAATTGTTTCAAATATAGAGATAGTTCAACCTAATTGTCCACTTCAAAAAGCATCCACGTACAAATTGTTATCATATCAAATCCTATTAATTAATGGATTACCTAAAATTTCATGTCAACTATTCGTGTGATGGGTCATAATAAAGTTTTTTTTTTCTTTCTAAATTTTGAAGGAATGCAGAAACGAATGCTAGTTCCTAAATTTACTTATCTAATTATTAAAAAAAAAAAAACTAAAATTATTAAAAACCTCATTTAGCCTCTAAATTTACGTCAAATGAATTCTTTTATGAAAGTTATATTTTTAATCAAAAAATAATATATTAATACAATTTTACTCAATATATATAAATAATTCAATAGAAATTATTAGATTAATTATGAACACATCAAATCATTGACGAGGATACCTTCAAAGGTTTGGGGACATTTGACCCCATGGAGTTTGTAACTTTATTAGGTGTGATTATATAAGAAATTAAAGTGGACACCAAATAATTTTAAATTTTTTTTTTGAAATTTTATTGGTTTTTTAAATTAGTTTTTTAAATTTACAATGAAGTTGGACTTCTAAACTGTAATAACAATTAAATGAAATTGGCTTACATAGTAAAATTAAAATACTATACTTACGTTTGTCGGAGACGAAGAAGGATATACGGATGTGTGGTTATTTTTTTCGATTTTCATTAATAAAGCCTTTAATTTTTTTACTTGATATGTGTTTTGTATATTCAATATCGAGATTCTTTTATTAGCACTGATATTGACTTTAATGTTAAAAAGTATTTATGTTCGCCACATTTTGTTGTTATCGTGTGTTTTAGTATTGTGTGTTTTAGTATTGTTACTAGCAACCTGATCAAACCATCAATCAATAACAAAGATATCTATATTGTATAGCAAGACTAAGCTAGACGACTTTGAATTCTAGATTCGTCACTGGATCAAATAAAGATAATTATAGGGATTGAACGAAAAGTTGTCAATAGTTCTCATAATTATGATATATAACATACTAGGTTAGATACCTATATGTGTATTAGGGTTGTGAGAGTACCCAACATTCCCAAATTTTATCTTTATGATCACATTAGCATCATATTAAATTTTTTTTCTCTCTCTATATCTTTTATCTGTTTGTTTCGGAAATATTCATCTTTCTATTTCAATAATTTCTTCAATTAAATTTAAAGAGAAAAAGAGATGAGAGGGGGCCGCTCGAGTGGAGAGGCCGACAAGGGAGATGCCTTCGGGGCGAGAGGGGGGGGGGGGGGGGGGGTGTTCATGCCATAATGATATATTTGATTTGATTTGTGAGAAGAGACAATATAGTTTCTTTTAAGAACATAAAGCCCTAAAAGATAGTAAGATTAATTTTTATAATTATTTTATAGATTACAAACTAAATGGTAAAATAAAAAATAAATTATAGATGTCAATATAAGGAGTAGCCAAGTGGACATTATTAAGTTATTTGTTATAAGTTATAGATTTGATTTCATTTGTGAGAAGAGACAATATAGTTTGTTTTAAGAACATAAAGCCCTAAAAGATAGTAAGATTAATTTCTTTAAATATGTTACCAATCAAAGGATGTACGAACATCCTGACGAAATTCGACATTTCCCTCCTGATCAAATGAAACTGATGAACGGACCAAATATTGTGACTATTTTATGCAAGACAGGACGATATATACTGAGGAATTGTGAATGCTGCAAACAGAGCGAAACAACTTTATTTAAAGTTATCATGGATCCTAATCATATTATCAAGTACAAGATCGTCTTGTAAGTCATTTTATCTATAAATGATATTTGTTATATATGTTTGTAAGATAGACTTGGTAGTATATAAAATTGCATAGATTTGGTAATATGTTCTTTTGGTAATTTGCGACGACTTGATGATATGTATATAGTATACTTAATGTGATATATATTCTTGGTAATTTTCATAGACTTGATGATATATGTTTGACAATAATATACATAGACTTGATATATAGTTGGTAATATGCATAGACTTGATGATATTTAATCACATATAGTAGATAATTGGTAATATGTATAGACTTGGTAGTATGCATACACTTATGTGTATATATACCTAAGAATATATTATTGGTACTTTGCGATGACTTGATGATATATATGGTCATACTTGTTGTGATACTTGTGATGTATATATGCTTGGTAATATGTAATTGATAATTTACAACGACTTGATGATATATATAGTACAGTTGTTGTGATATACAATTCACATAGAGTTGATGATATATAAATGTATAAACTTGGTGATATGTAATTGTATAGTTAAGATATATATTTGGTAATAGGTTAGGTAGGGTTAAAGGTTGATGTACCGGCAGTGGCGGACCCAACATTTTCGGTCGCCGATGACACATGTTTGAGTCGTTTTTCTGATTTTTACAATTTTATTAATTAGATTGGTCGGGTCGGGTTAACACCGATAATTTTAATTGAAATTTCATAAATTTTGGGATTGAATAAGAATAATGATATTGAGTTTGCTTAAATGAACCAAAATAATAAATAATAATGTCTTATTTGGTATTTAATTTTCGGTGTTATATTATTAGTTCATTGTTATTTTATTTGTTACATTAAATTATAAATAATTATACTACAAATTTATTTATTTGATTGAAGATTATAAATTTTTTTGATTAAATTATTCTAATAATGTTTTAGTATTTAAAAAACATGATTGCACGTTCAAAAAACCACCGGTTGCACAAACAAAAAATCGTAAAAAATTACATTACGAAATAAAGTTATTGGCGGAAGGACCGGTGGCACGTGCCACCCCCCAATTCCACTTGGGTCCGCCGCTGTGTACTGGCAAACCCAACCGGACCACGTGAGACCGCCCAAAGCCCATGACGTAAGAGGTAAATTGAGCTGACCTAACGGTAAAACAACACTGAGGAGTCAAATGACTTCAATGGAACATTTTTGTCACTCCTCCACCTCAAACTCTGACCTTTGTTAGGCAGGGTCAAAATTACCAGTGCATTTTCCAACTAAGCTACATGCCCGGAGGTAGTAATATGTAATTGGTAATTTACATAAACTTTGTAATATATAGACTTGTTGTGGTACTTGTGATAGTTGTAGTTAGTAATTTGGTAATATGAGTACGTAATATCTTATAGACTTAGTGATATTATAAAGTTGGTTATATATATATATATATATATATATATATATATATATATATATATATATATATATATATATATATATATATATATATATATATAGACTTGTTAATAGTTATATAATTCACTCATTTTATAACATGTACTTAATAAAAAAATTTATATTTATATATACATTAAATGTGATAAAGTATGACCCTACAACAGGTCAATTTTATTGACCAGTTTGTTAATATGCATCGACGAAATAACGTTTTTGCCAACGACATTGTTGTCGGACGATATGTAACTAATAATTTTTACTTCATGCATTAAATTGCATATAAATATGTCTTTTTAGAGTTTAATATGAAAAATATATAATATCGATATGTTTTTTGTAACTACATAGTACGAAATGAAGCAGTTTCAGAATAGTCAAGTCGGAAGTCGCAACCCGATGACCCAAGAAGAAATATTGTCTTATGTCTTGGAAGAACGACGTGTCCAAGACCGAGGAGTTTGGAGAAAATCACCAAGTAGTGTAACAACTTCAAAGTCTTAAGCACAACCAATAACGTACTCAAAAGCGCAAGTTGATAATATAGTTGTTTGACAAAATAAAAAAGCAAGAAAGAATAATAGCTCGACAAGACTCTTATATAATGCATTAAAAGTCGCAAATATAGATGTTCCTAGCTATGACGACGAAGATGATTTATGGATAGTACGTGTAATGTCTTTTTAATTGTAAACGCTTATTTGCAAAGTTTTATGTAATGATCAACGTAGAATTTTATGAAATAGTGAATTCTTGAAAATAGGTTGAAAAACTTGATTGGGGTCCAACAAAGTCGCAATTTTTTTTTTTGGAATTTATATTACTTAGCGACGACTCGTCCCTATAGGTATTTTTATTTTATTTTTGAATTAATTTTAGGTCAACTTTTTTGTGACGACTATGTCGTCAAAATTGGTGATAACATGTCATTATTATATAACTGGAAAAAGTCATCGCAAAAGGTGAAAAATGTCGTCACAAGAGGTGTTTAGCGACGAGCCAAAGGCGACAACTTTGTTGCGACGACATGTCGCCACAAACATCTTTTGTGACGACGTTATGGCTTTTAGCAACAATTTTTATGGCCGCAAAATGTCAAAATTCTTGTAATTTATTATAAATTATAAATAGATTAGGCTTAATTTATTTATAGATAAATACATAACTTTATTATTATTAACAATTAAACAACCAGTTTTAGTTATAACTATTGTATTTAAAGAAGGGAATTAACTAGTAATCTCAACATTCTTAGCTAATGGTATTTACATTTTTCATCAAGAAAGAGACACATTACTCAGTTTTCACTAGTGTCTTCCATTCTCGTTTAGATACTTGAATCTGAGCCCAAAACCTATATCAAATTCAAAACTAATGATTCATCAAACGATACCAACCATGTATTTTAACAATAAAATATGAAATTAAATATAATAGATAACAAAATGAAACTATATGACGACACACTTGCATTAACATAGATAATAGGTAACGATACATTTATTAACAACCAAAAGTATATAGATATTAATAATAAGTTATTATATATTTATAGCATAGCTAAAAAAGGAATAAGAAATTTATAGTACATGTTATCATACACACACAGACAAAAGATCCTTTTTGGAAACATTATTTGTTGTGAACAACCACAAAATGACTTTAAATTTTATGAATCTTATTACAGATACTATTGAACCCTTCTATCAACCTATTGATTTTGTTGAATCCTAAAAATCTTGTCAGATCTCATTAATTTTGTTGAATTCTATGAATCTTGTTTCAAACACTGCTATGAATCTTTTGAATGTAATTAATATTGTTGTAGACAATTCTATGAATCATTTAAATCATATGAATCTTTTTGCGAATATTTGTTGAGATATATGAATGCTTATGTGTATTCTTTTTGTAATCAATATTTTAGAGCCCACATCAACGGTGGGTCCTCAATAACTCGTTTTTGGTACAAATGGCAATAAATATTTTTACAAGTGACATTAAGATTACAAATTTTTTTATGTCCTTTATATTAAATCCTTTTATCAGTTATGTAATGTTCTTGATGACTCCATCCATGTCTTCAAGATCTTGTTGGTCCAAACCAAATCACCAACACCCCCCACTGGTCCACATCCACTCTCTCCAGTCTCCACCCCTAATACCACCTTCCACTGGTCGCCACCACCACACATTCATCGCCAATATCTTCAAAAATCATAAATCCAAGAAAATACTCAAAACCCCAAACATGGATCAGTTGGGACGTGAAAAGACCTTCTACGAGAGACTACTTGAATTAGCTTTCAAAAGGAGCTCGAGTTTTTTTGTTTAACAAAATTAATTTTTTACCCTTATATATTTGATATGTTGATCGGTTACCAAACAAATAATCTTCTTTTTTACCCTTATAAAATTACTTTTTATGTAACAACCTAACTTTTAGCCCAATTAAATATCTGATCATCGAACCAATAATGTAATTTTATTACATTATTTGAATTATAATTTAATTAAGTTTTGAAATATTTAATTGGATTATATAATATTATGAATTATGATTTAATAAATATTAAAGATAATTAAATAAAAGAGATATAAGATACGAAAATAATAATGGGTTAAGTAGCAAACATAGCTAGTTGAAGTATATAAACGGAATTTAGAATCATAAAATCAGATCTACTCTCTCTCTAGATTTCTCTCTCTACTCTCTCTCTAAGAACCGACCGTCAGATTATCAAGATTTATATATCATCGGGAAGATCTCGAAGAATACTACCATAATCTATCGTTGCATGAAGGATTACATACGAATTTGAGGTAAGGATTTACGTTTTAAGCTTTTATATTTTCCGGTTTTGATGATATAAATTCAAAATTAGCATTTTATGAGATTAAAGCTAGAATAACTTAAGATTTAACTAGAATATGTTTAATATAATTGAATCTAGGCTTAATATTTAGTATATATATGATTTTAGGCTTGGAAATGTAAGATTAAAAAGCTATAGAAGATGAACAAATTCGAGTTGCTAAGAACAAATTCGAGATACATAGAACAAATTCGAGTATAGTAAAATTGAACCAAAGTTTCGAATTTAACTACTAAATTCGAAAGTAGATTCGAATTTAAGCCACCATTCGAGTTTAATGTTCTAGAAATATGTATGGATTTCAAAATTGGTCAATTAAAATCGAATGTAACTTTAAAATTAATAATTGGTTCGAATTTGCTGTTAAGTTCTAGAAATGTTTCGACTTTAATTTTATATTCGAAGAAAAGATTCGAATTTAATATTTTAGTTCAAAATTGATGATTAGTTCCAAACTTGACCATTAAAGTCAAAGAGAATTTTTGAATTTAATACTAGAATTAATGTTGGTGTTCGAATTTGATGGTTAATTCGAATAAAGTTTCGAATTTAACCTCCTTTATTTGTCTTTAACTCATATTTAAATGATATGTTCAAATTTAATTCCATGGTTCAAATTTAATTAAATTAAATTTCAATTACATATTCAAATTTAATGATGTACAATTGAATTGGATACTAAATTAGAAGATAGGTTCGAATTTATTGAATACGTGTTTTAATTTATTTTATAAAATCGAACCCCACTTCCTAAATTTGAATATATTGAATAAAAACACATAAACAACACATAAAATAACAAAATAATTAGCTTAATGATTATATAAATATATATTTGAATATATATATATATATATATATATATATATATATATATATATATATATATATATATATATATATATATATAGATTTAGGTTCAAGTGAGTACCACCTCCAATGCAGCGCACCAGAATGTACCACCTTTAAAAGTAATTTTTTTTAAAAAAAATTTCATTAATATGTTTTAATTAACATTACACAGATCATATGTGAATTTCACGCAAATCCGAACACTCTAAGTGCATAAAAACACGCATCACACAAATGTGCGTTCACATGTCTTCAAAATTATGTAAGTGTGTGTTCACATCATTTTTTAGGAGCTAGGAGATGTGAATGTATGTGAAATTTACATATGATCTACATAATGTTAATTAAAACATGTTTATGAAAAAAAATTTTAAAAAAAGTTTTTTTAAAAGTGGTACCTTCTGGTGCGCTGCATAAGGGTGGTACTCTCTCGAACCATATTCTATATATATATATATATATATATATATATATATATATATATATATATATATATATATATATATATATATACACACACACACACACACACACACATAAGATCTTTAGAGAATATTATTTACAAAGAATACAAATGAAAGAAAGATTCTAATAAAGATTAATGACCATATGATCAAGATATGAGATTTTAAGAATAAAGGATCAACGAACGAACATTGAGTTTATTAAACGAATGAATACTGAATAGATTATTCAGATGATGTAAATACTAATAAATATCAGGAATGATATTAATAACAGATTGAGCAACAAGCAAAATGGTGAGCAACTGAAAGTCTGACATAAGTCAGATAGTGGTTCTAATCCACTACAGATTGTGAGCAACAGAGCCAGAGCCAGAAAGTGATAGTGCACAAATAATCAGTAACAGTGAGTTGTAGATTTTACTTTAACTGCATATTATGTGAATTGAGACTTTTGTTGCATTATCCTGATTTTATTGGCATTCTGATCTTGAGCTTATTGATATATGTTATCATAGTATATTTACTATGATTTGTTGAGCTGAGCATTTATTCTTCCAGAATCTATTTCATTGATGAGTCATTTGATTGTTAAGCTTAACTCCATCACTATTGCTCAGTGTTGGGTTAATGTTAGGCTTATGATGTGCTGATTTACGTGATGAAAGCACAAAGGGTAGCTAGAGCTGAGCATTCCGATGATATCCATATAGAGCTTTTACTGGTAGCTAGCCCAGTACGTGGCTGATCCCCACTAATGATGCGTGTGTATGGATTTATCATCATCCGAGCATTCCTTATGAATTTGTCTAAAAGTCTCAAGAGCAACAACAATTTTATAACTGGGAGCTGAGCAAAGTCGCGCATCAAAAGAGCATTAATTGGCCAATGTCCCTTCGAGATTGAGATGTGCATGAGCCTAGTGCAGTGCATATAGAGCTGAGCAGTGCATGAGCCGAGTGCAGTGCATGTGCTTCCGCGTTCATAATTGCATGTTAAATGTGAAATTCTACATTCTCACTAAGCAAATAAGCTTACCCCGTTGTTGCATTATTTTTCAGGTAAAGACAAAGGATTGGCTGGACCTAGTTCATAGGTCAGGACTTTGAAAGAGCTTGAAGTGCATTAGAACCTGTTCCAATACCTTGGTACTTGATTAAAGATAGAGCTTTGGGGTTTGGGCTAGTTTACATTTGTGCTTTGATGAAATAGTCTAGAAGTTTGTACCTTATACTTAGTCTTTTGTCTCTGTTTGTAATTAACTGTATTCCGTACTGTTAATTTTATCTTAGTTTCATGATTGATATTGCATTGCTATTGGGCCTTGACTTGAGACCTTTGAGAAATCTTGGGTCTCACAGGATGGTATCAGAGCAATAGTTTGAGTGAATCATTGTATTACGTGTAATACATGATCTCAAACTTGTGCAATGCTATAGTATCAATCATGACAGGATGACTTGAACTAAGATAGGTTTCAGAGACTAGTAGGATGGGGCATGAAAGGGTACAATGTGCTAGACTAATGAGCTAAATATTTAGTGATTTGAATTTCAGAGCTATGTCTGGACAAGGTGGACTATCAGGTGGCATGACCCCAGAGCAAGTCCTGGAAATGATGCAACAACTAATTACCTAGAATAATGAGCAACAAAACAAGTTTATGCTAGAGCAAATTGAATCAATAAAGAAAACTGAAAAGAGAAATAAACATAAAAAGAAGCAAACTGAACAGTCAAGCGAATCGGAATCTGAAAATGAGCATGTCAACCAACGAGTTGTGCAGCCAAAAGGCTGTAGATTCAAAGACTTCAAAGCGAGTGGTGCCATGACGTTTGAAGGCACAGTAAACCCAATACAAGCGTTAGATTGGGTAAGTCATACTGAAGAGATCTTCAGTATCTCAGAATGTCTGGACAGCAATAGAGTTAAGTTTGCTGCAGCACTGTTCGTTGGAGCTGCTAGAGCCTGGTGGAAAACACAAAGGAGCATCTATGGTGAGGAAGAAATTATGACATTGGACTGGGAGCAGTTCTTGGAGATGTTCAATGCCAAATACTGTCCAACCGACAAACAGGATGAACTTGAGATGCAGTTGATGCAATTAAAACAAGGAACTAAGACCGTTGATGAATACGAGCATGAGTTCTCGAGACTTTGCGGCTACTCGTCATATCAAGTAGCAACAGAAGAGCGTAAGATAAACTGATTCAGACTGGGTCTGAATCCAGCATATAGAAGACAAATGAGCAGCATATAGTTCACGACGTATCTTAGTATAGTGGAAGCAGCAAGAATGGTGGAGCGGGAATTCACAGATTCGAGTTGTGAACCTGTTATGATGGCTATAAATCCTACATGTCCATCTCCACCTAAGAAACAGAAATCTAGTAGATTCTTTGGTTCATCAAAGTCCAGTCAGCAGCAGTCACAAGCATCCTCTACACCTCAGAAGACTAGAGTCTATACCATACAGTCAGGAGCACGACCGTGTAAATGTTGTAACAAATTTCATAGTGGACGCTGCAACCCTATAGATGTGACCTGTTACACTCGTAACCGGATTGGACATGGAAGCGATGAGTGCCCAGAAAGAAACGACGTATGCTACAAATGTGGTGAGCGTGGACATTATGCCAAGCATTGTCCAAATGCACGCATGATTACTAACCAGAAACAACCAGTTGGCAGAGTAATCCAGCAGAGCACTACAATGATACCTACAGCAAAGGCGCGAGCTTTCCATATAACTGCTGAGAATGCCGAGGAAACACCAGAAACGCCAAAAGACCACAATGGTAACTAATAATAAGTTTCTTATATGCTAAAATGATTTAATTCGGTTGCCAGCTGAAGTTCAAGTCCAAGGTAAGTATGGAGTTAACTGTACAACCCTGTCATCGATAGTGAATAAAGCGGATGCTATATGGGTTGTATCAGTTGAAGTTACTATACAAATACAATTCCAATCAGAAATTATACCTATAAACAATATAGGTATTGTAATCTGAATCGTGTATGATTCAAAAGCTCTAAGAAATCAAAATTTAATCCTAAACACAAGCTACTTCGTAAATCCTTGTAATCTGAATGATTACAGCGTGTCTTATAATGAGACAGAGGTAGAAGTTGCTGATCCAATAAATATTAACGAGAAGAGTATTTGAATCAAATTGTTAAGCACTCAATGACAACTTGAATGAGAATCAAAGAAGTCAGAGGCACAAAGCGAGAGTGACAAAAAAAGTAGACTGAAATTTTGTAAAGTCAAGCGATTGGTCATAAAATGGCCAATGAAATGCCCGTATATGCCAAAATAAATGTAAGAATGGATTCTCACTATGTCGACGCGAGACTAGTGAGATATCTAATATGGAATTCCTATTCCACCTAACTGCATATAAAAAGAAAAGTTTCCGTCAAAAGAGTAAAGTATTATGAATTCAGAAATTCACCAATGAAGATTCAAACATAAGTCTATACATATAATTAAACAGAATCAAAGATTATTGTTTTATCGAAGCCTCTTGACCGAATTGCACAGTAAACTAATAGAGGAAGGCGATGACGATAAAGTAGAAGATGATGTAAATGGTCGTGGAGACGATTTTGGAACTCTGATAACCCGAGACCTGACTTCAATAGCAGAATCTGCCGTCATGTCTAACGAATCGCATCGAGAAAGCCTAAGTAAATTGTCGATTTCTATCAATATCGTTTCCGTGGAATTCAATTCTGTTTAGCATTTGTTTCCATGTCGTTAATATTCCTATTCGCTGAAAGACTTGAAAGCGTATGATCTTTTCAAGTTCTTGATCATATTTGACTTGCTTGAAATATCCATCAACTACGGAAACCAACGCGAAGAAGATGTGGTCGATTGTAACCCAAAATTTTTGATTCTCTGTTCGAACTCCTGTTTTGTTCAGCGAGCTTTAAATGCAGTATTTCAAAACATTTTGCCTCAAACTCTCATTCTCGGCTTCTAAACACTCGATCATCTTGGAGGATTTTGCTTCTCGAGAGACTGCTGATGTAAAGGATGTGGCAGATATAGCAGCACAATTGGAGACCAAGGTAGGTGAGGTGGAGTCGTTACACAAAGAGTTGACTCCGATTGTTGCGTCGGAGGATAGATTTCATTGTTTGATAGAGCGAAGAAAATTATACGTCTTCATAACAAGTCAACACAAATCAGAATTCGATTAAGTGATTGATGATTGAAACATCATCAATAAAAGAAACATAAAGTACAGATATCAGACTCCCGAAAAGCTCTGTAACTATTACAGGAGCAAATAAAAAGAGATATGAGCTAGCTAATATATATAGAGATGCTAGCTGAATTGAAATTAAATCTCAAAAGTCCACAAAGCGAATATATATAACTGATAATCAGAAGTCTTAAAAATTTCTTATGTGATTATATAAGTTAGCGACTGAAAATTTTGCAATAATACAGATGTGAAATTTAAAAAGTCATAACTGGCTCAAGATCAAACGAAAGAGATATATGAGTTAATTCATGTATTGAGTCGTTATTTGGATTGATTATGGCATAAAGCATAAAGCTCATATATTGAGGGTATGAATGATAATCAGAATTCCTAAAATGATCAACGACAATTATATAACAGCAAAACATTGAATCAAATATGAAACTCCGAAGAGAAACTTGAGTTTCTTGTACTTGTGAATCTCAAAGAAGCATAAATCATGAAAAACAGATGGTGCTTGTTCAGTGGAATCACCACAAAGGTTCGTATCAGTTTTCGGAATCAGGATATCATAAAAGCTATCTACCCAAGTCTGTTCGAACATAGCTAACTTTGGGGACGAAGTTTGTGCGTGGTGGAGCCCATTCTGTAACAACCTAACTTTTAGCCCAATTAAATATCTGATCATCGAACCAATAATGTAGTTTTATTACATTATTTGAATTATAATTTAATTAAGTTTTGAAATATTTAATTGAATTATATAATATTATGAATTATGATTTAATGAATATTAAAGATAATTAAACAAAAGAGATATAAGATACGAAAATAATAATGAGTTAAGTAGCAAACATACCTAGTTGAAGTATATAAACGGAATTTAGAATCATAAAATCAGATCTACTCTCTCTCTAGATTTCTCTCTCTACTCTCTCTCTAAGAACCGACCGTCGGATTATCAAGATTTATATATCATCGGGAAGATCTCGAAGAATACTACCATAATCTATCGTTGCATGAAGGATTACATACGAATTTGAGGTAAGGATTTACGTTTTAAGCTTTTATACTTTCCGGTTTTGATGATATAAATTCGAAATTAGCATTTTATGAGATTAAAGCTAGAATAACTTAAGATTTAACTAGAATATGTTTAATATAATTGAATCTAGGCTTAATATTTAGTACATATATGATTTTAGGCTTGAAAATGTAAGATTAAAAAGCTATAGAAGATGAACAAATTCGAGTTGCTAAGAACAAATTCGAGATACATAGAACAAATTCGAGTATAGTAAAATTGAACCAAAGTTTTGAATTTAACTACTAAATTCGAAAGTAGATTCGAATTTAAGCCACCGTTCGAGTTTAATGTTCTAGAAATATGTATGGATTTCGAAATTGGTCAATTAAAATCGAATGTAACTTTAAAATTAATAATTGGTTCGAATTTGCTATTAAGTTCTAGAAATGTTTCGACTTTAATTTTATATTCGAAGAAAAGATTCGAATTTAATATTTTAGTTCAAAATTGATGATTAGTTCCAAACTTGACCATCAAAGTCAAAGAGAATTTTTGAATTTAATACTAGAATTAATGTTGGTGTTCGAATTTGATGGTTAATTCGAATAAAGTTTCGAATTTAACCTCCTTTATTTGTCTTTAACTCATATTTAAATGATATGTTCAAATTTAATTCCATGGTTCAAATTTAATTGCATTAAATTTTAATTACATAATTACATGTTCGAATTTAATGATGTACAATTGAATTGGATACTAAATTAGAAGATAGGTTCGAATTTATTGAATACGTGTTTTAATTTATTTTATAAAATCGAACCCCACTTCCTAAATTCGAATATCTTGAATAAAAACACATAAACAACACATAAAATAACAAAATAATTAGCTTAATGATTATATATATATATATATATATATATATATATATATATATATATATATATATATATATATATATATATATATATATATATATATATATATAGGATTGGGTTCTTTTAAGAACCTTAAATAATGTGGGAACATAAGAACCAATTTCAACCCTTGGATTAATGTGATCAATGGTGGATAATCAATGGCATTGTTGTAAATATTTTCAAGTATGGTTGGGTCCACTAAGGGCAAATCAGTCATTTTTCCTCCTTCATTTAATGACATTTTTCGAAAAGTTTCCAACAACCTGTCCTTTAATTAAACTATACAATCATCAATGAGTTTGTCATTAATTTTTTCTTTTTCTTCCATTTTTTCCGGCAAGAAAAAGCTCAGTTCCGTCGCCGGAATTCCATTCCGTTTTTTTTATTTCACCTGAATCCATGGAGTCGACCGACACATTTCAACAGACACCGTATAATATTTTTCCAAATGGTTTTGCAGCCGACGAGGAGGTCGACGATTGTTTTTCTCTAATCCAGGTCATGTTTATATTTTATTCGAGTATTCGTTGCTTTATTTAACGTTTCTTCTACGTAGAATATGTTGCATTCTACGTAGAATATGTTGCATTCTACGTAGAATATGTTGCATTCTACGTAGAATATGTTGCATTCTACGTAGAATATCTTGCATTCTATGTTGTCTGTAAATCTATATATATTTTTGTATTCTATGTTGTCTGAATAGAACTTCTATAAACATTTATAGATTTTGAATTTTTTTAATCTGTATTCTACTCATATTTTTTGTTATATTATGATGTTCATATTTTCTAGTCTATTTTATATTTTAAAATCGCAGAATCGGGTAAATATGAAACGCTCAAGACCTTGCTAAACGACGATGGCTCTGAGCAAGACAATAGGAAAGGCACGACAAAAAAGATATATTGTTCGTAGATTATTTTGTATTCTTCGTAGTTTTTTATAGATTGTCTGTAAATCTATATGGAGTTTTGTATTCTATGTTGTTTGAATAGATATTCAATAAACATTTATAGATTTTGGATTCTTTAATTTGTATTCTTCTCAGATTTTATGTTATCTTATGATGTTCATATTTTCTATGTCAGTGTAAATCTATATAGATCTTCTCACATTTATAGTTTTTTACAGATTGTTTGCAAATTTATTTAACGTTTCTTCTACGTAGAATATGTTGCATTCTACGTAGAATATGTTGCATTCTACGTAGAATATGTTGCATTCTACGTAGAATATGTTGCATTCTACGTAGAATATCTTGCATTCTATGTAGAATTGTTTGCAAATTTATATAGATTTTAGGTAAGTGTCATATATTCTATATAGAATAACACAATTCTACGCAGAATGTTCACATATTTTTCATAGAATACCACTAATCTACGTAGATTGTTCACATATTCTACGTAGATAGTTCACATATTCTACATAGAATATTGCTATTCTATGTTACTAGAAATGTTATACATTTTTTTTTGCATCATAGTTTTGAATCCATTGTTTTAATGCAGGTTATAAAAGATTCTACCATGGACACCATTGATTGTGATTGTCGAATGTTCGATCGGATTGTGTTGCTTTGTATCTCCGTCATAGAATGTTGTATATTCACCATAGAATATTATGTTGACTCCATAGAATATATCTTAATCTACATATAAAGTTGTATATTATTCATAGAAAAAAAAAAGATGAAGAGAAAAACTCTGGTGGTTTTTTTTTTGGGAGAAAAAAAAAGGATGAAGAGAAAAAAGAGGAGGGAATTAATTGTGTGTGAAAAACGTGCAGTTCCTTTTTCAATGTTATCCCCAATATACCCCTTACCCACCCATTTTTCCAACAAAAAAAACCCCTAAAGCCTTCTTAATTTCAAAAATGTCATCTTACATCTAAGCCATTGATTTCATGAAATCAATGGATGAGATTAGTTCTTAGGTTCCCACATTATTTAAGGTTCTTAGAAGAACCCTCCCCTATATATATATATATATATATATATATATATATATATATATATATATATATATATATATATATATATATATATATATATATATATATATATATATATATATATATATATACACACACACATAAGATCTTTAGAGAATATTATTTACAAAGAATACAAATGAAAGAAAGATTCTAATAAAGATTAATGACCATATGATCAAGATATGAGATTTTGAGATTAAAAGATCAACGAACGAACATTGAGTTTATTAAACGAATGAATACTGAATAGATTATTCAGATGATGTAAATACTAATAAATATCAGGAATGATATTAATAACAGATTGAGCAACAAGCAAAATGGTGAGCAACTGAAAGTCTGACATAAGTCAGATAGTGTATCTAATCCACTACAGATTGTGAGCAACAGAGCCAGAGCCAGAAAGTGATAGTGCACAAATAACCAGTAACAGTGAGTTGTAGATTTTACTTTAACTGCATATTATGTGAATTGAGACTTTTGTTGCATGATCCTGATTTTATTGGCATTCTGATCTTGAGCTTATTGATATATGTTATCATAGTATATTTACTATGATTTGTTGAGCTGAGCATTTATTCTTCCAGAATCTATTTCATTGATGAGTCATTTGATTGTTAAGCTTAACTCCATCACTATTGCTCAGTGTTGGGTTAATGTTAGGCTTATGATGTGCTGATTTACGTGATGAAAGCACAGAGGGTAGCTAGAGCTGAGCATTTCGATGATATCCATATAGAGCTT
>JAANYP010009450.1:0-29185 GCA_020465985.1 Centrapalus pauciflorus | reverse complement strand
GTTTCAGCAGTGTCTATCGTACATTCCTAACATACAATTAAGTTATCAAGGTACAAGCAGTAGCAGATGTTTCCATACAAGTCAGAAACAATCACCAATAAGTACCGAAACATATGCAAGCAAGTAATGCAATCTGTCACTCACAGCGGTCATGAGCAATGCAAGTAATCAAAGAACGTGCACCGGCAGTTGTCCAGTTTCAGGAGTGTCTATCATACGTTCCTAACATACTATTAAGTTATCAAGGAACAAGCAGCAGCATATGTTTCCATATAAGTCAGAAACAATCACCAATAAGTACCGAAACATATGCAAGTAAGTAATGCAATCTGTCACTCACAGCGGTCATGAGCTATGCAAGTAATCAAGGAACGTGCACCAGCAGTAGTCCAGTTTCAGCGGTGTCTATCATACGTTCCTAACATAGAATTAAGTTATCAAGGAACAAGCAGCAGTAGATGTTTCCATACAAGTCAGAAACAATCACCAATAAGTACCGAAACATATGCAAGTAAGTAATGCAATCTGTCACTCACAGCGGTCCTGAGCAATGTAAGTAATCAAGGAACATGCACCAGCAGTTGTCCAGTTTCAGCAGTGTCTATCATACGTTCCTAACATACAATTAAGTTATCAAGGGACAAGCAGCAGCAGATGTTTCCATACAAGTCAGAAACAATCACCAATAAGTATCAAAACATATGCAAGTAAGTAATGCAATCTGTCACTCACAGTGGTCATGAGCAATGCAAGTAATCAAGGAACATGCACCAGCAGTTGTCTAGTTTCAGCAGTGTCTATCGTACGTTCCTAACATACAATTAAGTTATCAAGGAACAAGCAGTAGCAGATGTTTCCATACAAGTCATAAACAATCACCAATAAGTATCGAAACATATGCAAGCAAGTAATGCAATCTGTCACTCACAGCGGTCATGAGCAATGCAAGTAATCAAGGAACGTGCACCGGCAGTTGTCCAGTTTCAGCAGTGTCTATCGTACGTTCCTAACATACAATTAAGTTATCAAGGAACAAGCAGTAGCAGATGTTTCCATACAAGTCATAAACAATCACCAATAAGTACCGAAACATATGCAAGTAAGTAATGCAATCTGTCACTCACAGTGGTCATGAGCAATTTAAGTAATCAAGGAACGTGCACCAGCAGTTGTCCCGTTTCAGCAGTGTCTATCGTACGTTCCTAACATACAATTAAGTTATCAAGGAACAAGCTGCAGAAGATGTTTCCATACAAGTCAGAAACAATCACCAATAAGTACCGACACATATGCAAGTAAGTAATGCAATCTGTCACTCACAGCGGTCCTGTGCAATGCAAGTAATAAAGGAACATGCACCAGCAGTTGTCCAGTTTCAGCAGTGTCTATCAAATGTTCCTAACATAGAATTAAGTTATCTAGGAACAAGCAGCAGCAGATGTTTCCATACAAGTCATAAACAATCACGAATAAGTACTGAAACACATGCATATAAGTAATGCAATCTGTCACTCACAGCGGTCCTAAGCAATGCAAATAATCAAGGAACATGCATCAGCAGTTGTGCAGTTTCAGCAGTGTCTATCATACGTTCCTAACGTATAATTAAGTAATCATGGAACAACTAGCAGCAGATGTTTCCATACAAGTCAGTAACAATCACCAATAAGTACCGAAACATATGCAAGTAAGTAATGCAATCTGTCACTCACAGCGGTCATGAGCAATGCAAGTAATCAAGGAACGTGCACCAGCAGTTGTCCAGTTTCAGCAGTGTCTATCATACGTACCTAATATACAATTAAGTTATCAAGGAACAAGCAGCAGAAGATGTTTCCATACAAGTCAGAAACAATCACCAATAAGTACCCAAACATATGCAAGTAAGTAATGCAATCTGTCACTCACAGCGGTCCTGAGCAATGCAAGTAATCAAGTAACATGCACCAGCAGTTGTCCAGTTTCAGCAGTGTCTATCATACGTTCCTAACATAGAATTAAGTTATCAATGAACAAGCAGCAGCAAATGTTTCCATACAAGTCAGAAACAATCACCGATAAGTACCGAAACATATGCAAGTAAGTAATGCAATCTGTCACTCACAGCGGTCATGAGCAATGCAAGGAATCAAGGAACGTGCACCGGCAGTTGTCCAGTTTCAGCAGTGTCTATCATACGTTCCTAACATACTATTAAGTTATCAAGGAACAAGCAGCAGAAGATGTTTCCATACAAGTCAGAAACAATCACCAATAAGTACCGACACATATGCAAGTAAGTAATGCAATCTGTCACTCACAGCGGTCATGAGCAATGCAAGTAATCAAGGAACGTGCACCAGCAGTGGTCCAGTTTCAGCAGTGTCTATCATACGTACCTAACATACAATTAAGTTATCAAGGAACAAGCAGCAGAAGATGTTTCCATACAAGTCAGAAACAATCACCAATAAGTACCCAAACATATGCAAGTAAGTAATGCAATCTGTCACTCACAGCGGTCCTGAGCAATGCAAGTAATCAAGTAACATGCACCAGCAGTTGTCCAGTTTCAGCAGTGTCTATCATACGTTCCTAACATAGAATTAAGTTATCAATGAACAAGCAGCAGCAAATGTTTCCATACAAGCCAGAAACAATCACCGATAAGTACCGAAACATATGCAAGTAAGTAATGCAATCTGTCACTCACAGCGGTCATGAGCAATGCAAGGAATCAAGGAACGTGCACCGGCAGTTGTCCAGTTTCAGCAGTGTCTATCATACGTTCCTAACATACTATTAAGTTATCAAGGAACAAGCAGCAGAAGATGTTTCCATACAAGTCAGAAACAATCACCAATAAGTACCGACACATATGCAAGTAAGTAATGCAATCTGTCACTCACAGCGGTCCTGTGCAATGCAAGTAATAAAGGAACATGCACCAGTAGTTGTCCAGTTTCAGCAGTGTCTATCAAATGTTCCTAACATACAATTAAGTTATCAAGGAACAAGCAGCAGAAGATGTTTCCATACAAGTTAGAAACAATCACCCATAAGTATAAAAACATATGCAAGTAAGTAATGCAATCTGTCACTCACAGTGGTCATGAGCAATGCAAGTAATCAAGGAACGTGTACCAGCAGTTGTCCAGTTTCAGCAGTGTCTATCATACGTTCCTAACATACTATTAAGTTATCAAGGAACAAGCAGCACCAGATGTTTCCATATAAGTCAGAAACAATCACCAATAAGTACCGAAACATATGCAAGTAAGTAATGCAATCTGTCACTCACAGCGGTCATGAGCTATGCAAGTAATCAAGGAACGTGCACCAGCAGTAGTCCAGTTTCAGCGGTGTCTATCATACGTTCCTAACATAGAATTAAGTTATCAAGGAACAAGCAGCAGTAGATGTTTCCATACAAGTCAGAAACAATCACCAATAAGTACCGAAACATATGCAAGTAAGTAATGCAATCTGTCACTCACAGCGGTCCTGAGCAATGTAAGTAATCAAGGAACATGCACCAGCAGTTGTCCAGTTTCAGCAGTGTGTATCATACGTTCCTAACATACAATTAAGTTATCAAGGAACAAGCAGCAGCAGATGTTTCCATACAAGTCAGAAACAATCACCAATAAGTACCGAAACATATGCAAGTAAGTAATGCAATCTGTCACTCACAGTGGTCATGAGCAATGCAAGTAATCAAGGAACGTGCACCAGCAGTTGTCCAGTTTCAGCAGTGTCTATCGTACGTTCCTAACATACAGTTAAGTTATCAAGGAACAAGCAGCAGAAGATGTTTCCATACAAGTCAGAAACAATCACCAATAAGTACCGACACATATGCAAGTAAGTAATGCAATCTGTCACTCACAGCGGTCCTGTGCAATGCAAGTAATAAAGGAACATGCACCAGCAGTTGTCCAGTTTCAGCAGTGTCTATCAAATGTTCCTAAGATAGAATTAAGTTATCTAGGAACAAGTAGCAGCAGATGTTTCCATACAAGTCATAAACAATCACGAATAAGTACTGAAACACATGCATATAAGTAATGCAATCTGTCACTCACAGCGGTCCTAAGAAATGCAAATAATCAAGGAACATGCATCAGCAGTTGTGCTGTTTCAGCAGTGTCTATCATACGTTCCTAACGTATAATTAAGAAATCATGGAACAACCAGCAGCAGATGTTTCCATACAAGTCAGTTCCAATCACCAATAAGTACCGAAACATATGCAAGTAAGTAATGCAATCTGTCACTCACAGCGGTCATGAGCAATGCAAGTAATCAAGGAACGTGCACCAGCAGTTATCCAGTTTCAGCAGTGTCTATCATACGTACCTAACATACAATTAAGTTATCAAGGAACAAGCAGCAGAAGATGTTTCCATACAAGTCAGAAACAATCACCAATAAGTACCCAAACATATGCAAGTAAGTAATGCAATCTGTCACTCACAGCGGTCCTGAGCAATGCAAGTAATCAAGTAACATGCACCAGCAGTTGTCCAGTTTCAGCAGTGTCTATCATACGTTCCTAACATAGAATTAAGTTATCAATGAACAAGCAGCAGCAAATGTTTCCATACAAGTCAGAAACAATCACCGATAAGTACCGAAACATATGCAAGTAAGTAATGCAATCTGTCACTCACAGCGGTCATGAGCAATGCAAGGAATCAAGGAACGTGCACCGGCAGTTGTCCAGTTTCAGCAGTGTCTATCATACGTTCCTAACATACTATTAAGTTATCAAGGAACAAGCACCAGAAGATGTTTCCATACAAGTCAGAAACAATCACCAATAAGTACCGACACATATGCAAGTAAGTAATGCAATCTGTCACTCACAGCGGTCCTGTGCAATGCAAGTAATAAAGGAACATGCACCAGCAGTTGTCCAGTTTCAGCAGTGTCTATCAAATGTTCCTAACATACAATTAAGTTATCAAGGAACAAGGAGCAGAAGATGTTTCCATACAAGTTAGAAACAATCACCCATAAGTATCAAAACATATGCAAGTAAGTAATGCAATCTGTCACTCACAGTGGTCATGAGCAATGCAAGTAATCAAGGAACGTGTACCAGCAGTTGTCCAGTTTCAGCAGTGTCTATCGTACGTTCCTAACATACAATTAAGTTATCAAGGAACAAGCAGTAGCAGATGTTTCCATACAAGTCAGAAACAATCACCAATAAGTACCGAAACATATGCAAGTAAGTAATGCAATCTGTCACTCACAGCGCTCATGAGCAATGCAAGTAATCAAGGAACTTGCACCGGCAGTTGTCCAGTTTCAGCAGTGTCTATCATACGTTCCTAACATACTACTAAGTTATCAAGGAACAAGCAGCAGCAGATGTTTCCATATAAGTCAGAAATAATCACCAATAAGTACCGAAACATATGCAAGTAAGTAATGCAATCTGTCACTCACAGCGGTCTTGAGCTATGCAAGTAATCAAGGAACGTGCACCAGCAGTAGTCCAGTTTCAGCAGTGTCTATCATACGTTCCTAACATACAATTAAGTTTTCAAGGAACAAGCAGCAGCAGATGTTTAAATACAAGTCCGAAACAATCACCAATAAGTACCGAAACATATGCAAGTAAGTAATGCAATCTGTCAGTCACAGCGGTCCTGAGCAATGAAAGTAAGCAAGAAACATGCACCAGCAGTTGTCCAGTTTCAGCAGTGTCTATCATACGTTCCTAACATAGAATTAAGTAATCAAGGAACAAGCAGCAGCACATGTTTCCATACAAGTCAGAAACAATCACCAATAAGTACCAAAACATATGCAAGTATGTAATGCAATCTGTCGCTCACAGTGGTCATGAGCAATGCAAGTAATCAAGGAACGTGCACCAGCAGTTGTCCAGTTTCAGCAGTGTCTATCATACGTTCCTAACATACAATTAAGTTATCAAGGAACAAGCAGCAGCAGATGTTTCCATACAAGTCAGAAACAATCACCAATAAGTACCGAAACATATGCAAGTAAGTAATGCAATCTGTCACTCACAGCGGTCATGAGCAATGCAAGTAATCAAGGAACGTGCACCAGCAGTTGTCCAGTTTCAAGAGTGTCTATCATACGTTCCTAACATACAGTTAAGTTATCAAGGAACAAGCAGCAGAAGATGTTTCCATACAAGTAAGAAACAATCACCAATAAGTACCAAAACAAATGCAAGTTAGTAATGCAATCTGTCACTCACAGTGGTCATGAGCAATGCAAGTAATCAAGGAACGTGCACCAGCAGTTGTCCAGTTTCAGCAGTGTCTATCATACGTTCCTAACATACAATTAAGTTATCAAGGAACAAGCAGGAGAAGATGTTTCCATACAAGTAAGAAACAATCACCAATAAGTTCCAAAACATATGGAAGTAAGTAATGCAATCTGTCACTCACAGTGGCCATTAGCAATGCAAGTAATCAAGGAACGTGCACCAGCAGTTGTCCAGTTTCAGAAGTGTCAATCATACGTTCCTAACATACAATTAAGTTATCAAGGAACAAGCAGCAGCAGATGTTTCCATACAAGTCAGAAACAATCACCAATAAGCACCGAAACATATGGAAGTAAGTAATGCAATCTGTCACTCACAGCGGTCATGAGCAATGCAAGTAATCAAGGAACGTGCACCAGTAGTTGTCCAGTTTCAGCAGTGTCTATCATACGTTCCTAACATACAATTAAGTTATCAAGGAACAAGCAGCAGAAGATGTTTCCATACAAGTCAGAAACAATCACCAATAAGTACCGACACATATGCAAGTAAGTAATGCAATCTGTCACTTACAGCGGTCCTGTGCAATGCAAGTAATAAAGGAACATGCACCAGTAGTTGTCCATTTTCAGCAGTGTCTATCATACGTTCCTAACATAGAATTAAGTTATCAAGGAACAAGCAGCAGCAGATGTTTCCATACAAGTCAGAAACAATAACCAATAAGTACCCAAACATATGCAAGTAAGTAATGCAATCTGTCACTCACAGCGGTCCTGAGCAATGTAAGTAATCAAGGAACATGCACCAGCAGTTGTCCAGTTTCAGCAGTGTCTATCATACGTTCCTAACATACAATTAAGTTATCAAGGAACAAGCAGCAGCAGATGTTTCCATACAAGTCAGAAACAATCACCAATTAGTACCGAAACATATGCAAGTAATTAATGCAATCTGTCACTCACAGCGGTCCTGAGCAATGCAAGTAATAAAGGAACATGCACCAGCAGTTGTCCAGTTTCAGCAGTGTCTATCATACGTTCCTAACATATAATTTAGTAATCATGGAACAACCAGCAGCAGATGTTTCCAAACGAGTCGGTAACAATCATCAATAAGTACCGAAACATATGCAAGTAAGTAATGCAATTTGTCACTCACAGCGGTCCTGAGCAATGCAAGTAATCAAGAAACATGCACCAGCAGTTGTCCAGTTTCAGCAGTGTCTATCATACGTTCCTAACATAGAATTAAGTTATCAAGGAACAAGCAGCAGCAGATGTTTCCATACAAGTCTTAAACAATCACCAATAAGTACCGAAACACATGCAATTAAGTAATGCAATCTGTCACTCGCAGCGGTCCTGAGCAATGCAAGTAATCAAGGAACATGCACCAGCAGTTGTCCAGTTTCAGCAGTGTCTATCATACGTTCCTAACATAGAATTAAATAATCAAGGAACAAGAAGAAGCAGATGTTTCCATACGAGTCGGTAACAATCACCAATAAGTACCGAAACATATGCAAGTAAGTAATGCAATCTGTCACTCACAATGGTCATGAGCAATGCAAGTAATCAAGGAACGTGCACCAGCAGTTGTCCAGTTTCAGCAGTGTCTATCATACGTTCCTAACATACAATTAAGTTATCAAGGAACAAGCAGCAGCAGACGTTTCCATACAAGTGACAAACAATCACCAATAAGTACCGAAACATATGCAAGTAAGTAATGCAATCTGTCACTCACAGCGGTCATGAGCAATGCAAGTAATCAAGGAACGTGCACCAGCAGTTGTCCAGTTTCAGCAGTGTCTATCATACGTTCCTAACAAACAATTAAGTTATCAAGGAACAAGCAGCAGAAGATGTTTCCATACAAGTCAGAAACAATCACCAATAAGTACCAAAACATATGCAAGTAAGTAATGCATTCTGTCACTCACAGTGGTCACGAGCAATGCAAGTAATCAAGGAACGTGCACTAGCAGTTGTCCAGTTTCAGCAGTGTCTATCATACGTTCCTAACATACAATTAAGTTATCAAGGAACAAGCAGCAGAAGATGTTTCCATACAAGTAAGAAACAATCACCAATAAGTTCCAAAACATATGCAAGTAAGTAATGCAATCTGTCACTCACAGCGGTCATGAGCAATGCAAGTAATCAAGGAACGTGCACCAGCAGTTGTCCAGTTTCAGCAGTGTCTATCATACGTTCCTAACAAACAATTAAGTTATCAAGGAACAAGCAGCAGAAGATGTTTCCATACAAGTCAGAAACAATCACCAATAAGTACCAAAACATATGCAAGTAAGTAATGCATTCTGTCACTCACAGTGGTCACGAGCAATGCAAGTAATCAAGGAACGTGCACTAGCAGTTGTCCAGTTTCAGCAGTGTCTATCATACGTTCCTAACATACAATTAAGTTATCAAGGAACAAGCAGCAGAAGATGTTTCCATACAAGTAAGAAACAATCACCAATAAGTTCCAAAACATATGCAAGTAAGTAATGCAATCTGTCACTCACAGTGGTCATGAGCAATGCAAGTAATCAAGGAACGTGCACCAGCAGTTGTCCAGTTTCAGCAGTGTCTATCATACGTTCCTAACATACAATTATGTTATCAAGGAACAAGCAGCAGCAGATGTTTCCATACAAGTCAGAAACAATCACCAATAAGTACCGAAACATATGCAAGTAAGTAATGCAATCTGTCACTCACAGCGGTCATGAGCAATGCAAGTAATCAAGGAACGTGCACCAGCAGTTGTCCAGTTTCAGCAGTGTCTATCATACGTTCCTAACATACAATTAAGTTATCAAAAAACAAGCAGCAAAACATGTTTCCATACAAGTCAGAAACAATCACCAATAAGTACCGACACATATGCAAGAAAGTAATGCAATCTGTCACTCACAGCGATCCTGTGCAATGCAAGTAATAAAGGAACATGCACCAGCAGTTGTCCAGTTTCAGCAGTGTCTATCATATGTTCCTAACATAGAATTAAGTTATCAAGGAACAAGCAGCAGCAGATGTTTCCATACAAGTCAGAAACAATCACCAATAAGTACCGATACTTATGCAAGTAAGTAATGCAATCTGTCACTCACAGCGGTCCTGAGCAATGTAAGTAATCAAGGAACATGCACCAGCAGTTGTCCAGTTTCAGCAGTGTCTATCATACGTTCCTAACATACAATTAAGTTATCAAGGAACAAGCAGCAGAAGATGTTTCCATACAAGTCAGAAGCAATCACCAATAAGTACCGACACATATGCAAGAAAGTAATGCAATCTGTCACTCACAGCGGTCATGAGCAATGCAAGTAATCAAGGAACGTGCACCAGCAGTTGTCCAGTTTCAGCAGTGTCTATCATACGTACCTAACATACAATTTAGTTATCAAGGAACAAGCAGCAGAAGATGTTTCCATACAAGTCGGAAAAAATCACCAATAAGTACCCAAACATATGCAAGTAAGTAATGCAATCTGTCACTCACAGCGGTCCTGAGCAATGCAAGTAATCAAGTAACATGCACCAGCAGTTGTCCAGTTTCAGCAGTGTCTATCATACGTTGCAAACATAGAATTAAGTTATCAATGAACAAGCAGCAGCAGATGTTTCCATACAAGTCAGAAACAATCACCGATAAGTACCGAAACATAAGCAAGTAAGTAATGCAATCTGTCGCTCACAGCGATCATGAGCAATGCAAGTAATCAAGGAACGTGCACCGACACATGTGCAATGCAAGTAACAAAGGAACATGCACCAGCAGTTGTCCAGTTTCAGCAGTGTCTATCAAATGTTCCTAACATAGAATTAAGTTATCTAGTAACAAGCAGCAGCAGATGTTTCCATACAAGTCATAAACAATCACGAATAAGTACTGAAACACATGCATATAAGTAATGCAATCTGTCACTCACAGCGGTCCTAAGCAATGCAAATAATCAAGGAACATGCATCAGCAGTTGTCCAGTTTCAGCAGTGTCTATCATACGTTCCTAACGTATAATTAAGTAATCATGGAACAACCAGCAGCAGATGTTTCCATACAAGTCAGTAACAATCACCAATAAGTACCGAAACATATGCAAGTAAGTAATGCAATCTGTCACTCACAGCGGTCATGAGCAATGCAAGTAATCAAGGAACGTGCACCAGCAGTTGTCCAGTTTCAGCAGTGTCTATCATACGTACCTAACATACAATTAAGTTATCAAGGAACAAGCAGCAGAAGAAGTTTCCATACAAGTCGGAAAAAATCACCAATAAGTACCCAAACATATGCAAGTAAGTAATGCAATCTGTCACTCACAGCGGTCCTGAGCAATGCAAGTAATCAAGTAACATGCACCAGCAGTTGTCCAGTTTCAGCAGTGTCTATCATACGTTCCAAACATAGAATTAAGTTATCAATGAACAAGCAGCAGCAGATGTTTCCATACAAGTCAGAAACAATCACCGATAAGTACCGAAACATAAGCAAGTAAGTAATGCAATCTGTCGCTCACAGCGGTCATGAGCAATGCAAGTAATCAAGGAACGTGCACCGGCAGTTGTCCAGTTTCAGCAGTGTCTATCATACGTTCCTAACATACAATTAAGTTATCAAGGAACAAGCAGCAGGAGATGTTTCCATACAAGTCAGAAACAATCACCAATAAGTATCAAAACATATGCAAGTAAGTAATGCAATCTGTCACTCACAGTGGTCATGAGCAATGCAAGTAATCAAGGAACGTGCACCAGCAGTTGTCCAGTTTCAGCAGTGTCTAACGTACGTTCCTAACATACAATTAAGTTATCAAGGAACAAGCAGTAGCAGATGTTTCCATACAAGTCAGAAACAATTACCAATAAGTACCGAAACATATGCAAGTAAGTAATGCAATCTGTCACTCACAGCGGTCATGAGCAATGCAAGTAATCAAGGAACATGCACCGGCAGTTGTCCAGTTTCAGCAGTGTCTATCATACGTTCCTAACATACTATTAAGTTATCAAGGAACAAGCAGCAGCAGATGTTTCCATATAAGTCAGAAACAATTACCAATAAGTACCGAAACATATGCAAGTAAGTAATGCAATCTGTCACTCACAGCGGTCATGAGCTATGCAAGTAATCAAGGAACGTGCACCAGCAGTAGTCTAGTTTCAGCAGTGTCTATCATACGTTCCTAACATACAATTAAGTTATCAAGGAACAAGCAGCAGCAGATGTTTAAACACAAGTCAGAAACAATCACCAATAAGTACCGAAACATATGCAAGTAAGTAATGCAATCTGTCACTCACAGCGGTCCTGAGCAATGAAAGTAAGCAAGGAACATGCACCAGCAGTTGTCCAGTTTCAGCAGTGTCTATCATACGTTCCTAACATAGAAATAAGTAATCAAGGAACAAGCAGCAGCACATGTTTCCATACAAGTCAGAAACAATCACCAATAAGTACCAAAACATATGCAAGTATGTAATGCAATCTGTCGCTCACAGTGGTCATGAGCAATGCAAGTAATCAAGGAACGTGCACCAGCAGTTGTCCAGTTTCAGCAGTGTTTATCATACGTTCCTAACATACAATTAAGTTATCAAGGAACAAGCAGCAGCAGATGTTTCCATACAAGTCAGAAACAATCACCAATAAGTACCGAAACATATGCAAGTAAGTAATGCAATCTGTCACTCACAGCAGTCATGAGCAATGCAAGTAATCAAGGAACGTGCACCAGCAGTTGTCCAGTTTCAAGAGTGTCTATCATACGTTCCTAACATACAGTTAAGTTATCAAGGAACAAGCAGCAGAAGATGTTTCCATACAAGTAAGAAACAATCACCAATAAGTACCAAAACAAATGCAAGTTAGTAATGCAATCTGTCACTCACAGTGGTCATGAGCAATGCAAGTAATCAAGGAACGTGCACCAGCAGTTGTCCAGTTTCAGCAGTGTCTATCATACGTTCCTAACATACAATTAAGTTATCAAGGAACAAGCAGGAGAAGATGTTTCCATACAAGTAAGAAACAATCACCAATAAGTTCCAAAACATATGGAAGTAAGTAATGCAATCTGTCACTCACAGTGGCCATTAGCAATGCAAGTAATCAAGGAACGTGCACCAGCAGTTGTCCAGTTTCAGAAGTGTCAATCATACGTTCCTAACATACAATTAAGTTATCAAGGAACAAGCAGCAGCAGATGTTTCCATACAAGTCAGAAACAATCACCAATAAGCACTGAAACATATGGAAGTAAGTAATGCAATCTGTCACTCACAGCGGTCATGAGCAATGCAAGTAATCAAGGAACGTGCACCAGTAGTTGTCCAGTTTCAGCAGTGTCTATCATACGTTCCTAACATACAATTAAGTTATCAAGGAACAAGCAGCAGAAGATGTTTCCATACAAGTCAGAAACAATCACCAATAAGTACCGACACATATGCAAGTAAGTAATGCAATCTGTCACTTACAGCGGTCCTGTGCAATGCAAGTAATAAAGGAACATGCACCAGCTAGTTGTCCATTTTCAGCAGTGTCTATCATACGTTCCTAACATAGAATTAAGTTATCAAGGAACAAGCAGCAGCAGATGTTTCCATACAAGTCAGAAACAATAACCAATAAGTACCCAAACATATGCAAGTAAGTAATGCAATCTGTCACTCACAGCGGTCCTGAGCAATGTAAGTAATCAAGGAACATGCACCAGCAGTTGTCCAGTTTCAGCAGTGTCTATCATACGATCCTAACATACAATTAAGTTATCAAGGAACAAGCAGCAGCAGATGTTTCCATACAAGTCAGAAACAATCACCAATAAGTACCGAAACATATGCAAGTAAGTAATGCAATCTGTCACTCACAGCGGTCCTGAGCAATGCAAGTAATAAAGGAACATGCACCAGCAGTTGTCCAGTTTCAGCAGTGTCTATCATACGTTCCTAACATATAATTTAGTAATCATGGAACAACCAGCAGCAGATGTTTCCAAACGAGTCGGTAACAATCATCAATAAGTACCGAAACATATGCAAGTAAGTAATGCAATTTGTCACTCACAGCGGTCCTGAGCAATGCAAGTAATCAAGAAACATGCACCAGCAGTTGTCCAGTTTCAGCAGTGTCTATCATACGTTCCTAACATAGAATTAAGTTATCAAGGAACAAGCAGCAGCAGATGTTTCCATACAAGTCTTAAACAATCACCAATAAGTACCGAAACACATGCAATTAAGTAATGCAATCTGTCACTCGCAGCGGTCCTGAGCAATGCAAGTAATCAAGGAACATGCACCAGCAGTTGTCCAGTTTCAGCAGTGTCTATCATACGTTCCTAACATAGAATTAAATAATCAAGGAACAAGAAGAAGCAGATGTTTCCATACGAGTCGGTAACAATCACCAATAAGTACCGAAACATATGCAAGTAAGTAATGCAATCTGTCACTCACAATGGTCATGAGCAATGCAAGTAATCAAGGAACGTGCACCAGCAGTTGTCCAGTTTCAGCAGTGTCTATCATACGTTCCTAACATACAATTAAGTTATCAAGGAACAAGCAGCAGCAGACGTTTCCATACAAGTGACAAACAATCACCAATAAGTACCGAAACATATGCAAGTAAGTAATGCAATCTGTCACTCACAGCGGTCATGAGCAATGCAAGTAATCAAGGAACGTGCACCAGCAGTTGTCCAGTTTCAGCAGTGTCTATCATACGTTCCTAACAAACAATTAAGTTATCAAGGAACAAGCAGCAGAAGATGTTTCCATACAAGTCAGAAACAATCACCAATAAGTACCAAAACATATGCAAGTAAGTAATGCATTCTGTCACTCACAGTGGTCACGAGCAATGCAAGTAATCAAGGAACGTGCACTAGCAGTTGTCCAGTTTCAGCAGTGTCTATCATACGTTCCTAACATACAATTAAGTTATCAAGGAACAAGCAGCAGAAGATGTTTCCATACAAGTAAGAAACAATCACCAATAAGTTCCAAAACATATGCAAGTAAGTAATGCAATCTGTCACTCACAGCGGTCATGAGCAATGCAAGTAATCAAGGAACGTGCACCAGCAGTTGTCCAGTTTCAGCAGTGTCTATCATACGTTCCTAACAAACAATTAAGTTATCAAGGAACAAGCAGCAGAAGATGTTTCCATACAAGTCAGAAACAATCACCAATAAGTACCAAAACATATGCAAGTAAGTAATGCATTCTGTCACTCACAGTGGTCACGAGCAATGCAAGTAATCAAGGAACGTGCACTAGCAGTTGTCCAGTTTCAGCAGTGTCTATCATACGTTCCTAACATAGAATTAAGTAATCAAGGAACAAGAAGAAGCAGATGTTTCCATACGAGTCGGTAACAATCACCAATAAGTACCGAAACATATGCAAGTAAGTAATGCAATCTGTCACTCACAATGGTCATGAGCAATGCAAGTAATCAAGGAACGTGCACCAGCAGTTGTCCAGTTTCAGCAGTGTCTATCATACGTTCCTAACATACAATTAAGTTATCAAGGAACAAGCAGCAGCAGACGTTTCCATACAAGTGACAAACAATCACCAATAAGTACCGAAACATATGCAAGTAAGTAATGCAATCTGTCACTCACAGCGGTCATGAGCAATGCAAGTAATCAAGGAACGTGCACCAGCAGTTGTCCAGTTTCAGCAGTGTCTATCATACGTTCCTAACAAACAATTAAGTTATCAAGGAACAAGCAGCAGAAGATGTTTCCATACAAGTCAGAAACAATCACCAATAAGTACCAAAACATATGCAAGTAAGTAATGCATTCTGTCACTCACAGTGGTCACGAGCAATGCAAGTAATCAAGGAACGTGCACTAGCAGTTGTCCAGTTTCAGCAGTGTCTATCATACGTTCCTAACATACAATTAAGTTATCAAGGAACAAGCAGCAGAAGATGTTTCCATACAAGTAAGAAACAATCACCAATAAGTTCCAAAACATATGCAAGTAAGTAATTGATGGACCCAGTCGTATGAGTATCAAAAATAACCCAAAAACACTATATAGATAGGGTAAGTGGGATCGAATCCACAGGGAATGTTAGGTTGTTAAACTAGTTCAGAGACTGTTTGGATTAGAATTGAAATCATTTGTTTCGAACTAATTTCCTACTGTAAAACTACTATTGTTGCAATGTCACACACGAGAATTGAATTAAAGAAGTTCACTGGAAGAGAAAGAGGGTGTTGCTCTCTCGTTATACACACTATGGCAATTCAGAATGTTAGGGATTCCATTCACATGAAGTGACATGAATTTACAGCTTATGTTCCAAAACAACGTATACCACTCTATTGACTGTCTTCCTCCCCTATAGAGAGTGGGCACAACCAATGACATGGATATCAACCATTTCAGATACACTTACTGTTCACTCACATTTATTCATACAAATATAATCCCTTTTACAGTTTCCCTATGAATGAATTGGTTTTCACGACAAATATTCTTAAGACGAAGTATGCACCGTCTATTAATTGTTTTCCCCATATTAATGAGCCGGCACAACTAATGATATTACTATACCCCGTTACATACAATACCCGTTGATTACAACCATTTATTCACAAATAAGATCCACAACCCCTTTAAGCGCAATTGGAAACTGAATTAATTAAACATTCATTCAAACCATAGTGTGCAAACTAAAGAACAAACACCACAAAATATTTAGCCAAGCATAGCTTGGGTTAACTTACTAACAATGTCAAACACAGATGAAAACATTAAAACTACCGATAATGTGTAAATACAATCGATCGGATGCCAATGCTTGATCTTCGTTTGATTCCGATTGCTTTCCTCCTCTGATTTTTCTCCCCAAAATCGCACCTTTGTGTGTGTGAAACTGCCAAAATGCGAACTCCCCTCAAAATGGTAACTGCCTCCCTCAAAAACTGCAAGTTCCGCCACATTTCCGCACCAGCGTCGCCCCCAGCGTCTAGGACGCTGGCTAGGACGCTCAGACTCTGTTTCAGGGAGTTTTGGGCGTTTCCTGGGCGTCTGGGACGCTGGCTAGGACGCCCTGCACGAAATTCCCCTTTCAAGCTGCCATTTCCTTTACTTTCTTGCCAAGCAACTGAAAACACAAAAACCTACATTAGCAGTACCAATTATCTCATATTTACGCACTAAAACATAACAAAAACACATGAAAATAACAGTTATTATATCACTGATCACACCTCCCCAACTTACACCTTGATCGTCCCGAACAAGGCATCAAAACAGAGACAAAAAGGATGAAACGATTGAGTTTTCCAACTTTAAAAGCGTGAACTTGTGGCATGATAAAACAGTGAATGATCAAATCAAATGCTAACATGTTCAAGCTATGGGTTTTCCTTCCTAATAAATCTCTAGGCATTGATTTTTAGCTCAAGGTTACGAGTTATTCACTTAACACCCAACTGCACATTCATTTTAGAGCACTTTTCTGCTCTTTTTCTTTTGATTCAATGCTAACACTTACAGCCATGGCTTTCTAGCAAGTTCATGTAACGGGATTTGGGTCAATCGATCCCAGACGGTCTTAGGTGATTAGGCATGACGGTACCCCACGGACTTAATTTCCCGAACTTACTAGGCCACGTGCTAGCTTATTCAACTCTCCTTTTCTTTTCTTTTCTTTTTATATTTTTAGATTTTCCGTGCAATGTATACCTTACTCTCCCCCTTATTGCCATCAATGCCAAAGATTTATTAACGAAGGAATCAACCACTATCTCCCATGCTAAACACTTATACTCAATCATACTTCCTTTTCATCAACCCAAAAGCTACTTTCTTTTAAAACTATCAAACTAGGGTGCTCACCCCTCTTAAATTCTCATCTTCACACTTTGCACAAACCAATCATGTATAAGCAGTAAAGGAGTGATCATGATACTACCACCATAACAACAGTTGCAAATATAAACTAACACCTAAAAAAAAACTACTGAACTGAAAAATGCAATAAATTAAATGACAGAAATGAAACGAAAGTACCCGATATTAGAGTTGCCTCTCATCTAGGATGGTGGCCCAAAGATGCCACTGAAGAAAGCCGCAAAACCATGTTGATCTCGTGTTTGGGGTGCAGATGGAGGCTGATGGAATGGTGCTAAAGCAGGATGTGGCACCGGGTTACCCGTGCTCCTGTCAATAATCTCATAACTTGGTGCCTGGTACCTATCGAGTGGTGTGTAGGGCAGGCTGGCCCTATAATCACTGTAGTGCCTCAACTCGTCCTCGTACTGCCACTGCTGGCTATACATATATGCATTCAGGAATGCACCGGCCCTTACACCTAAGTAGATATCATCTAACTGCCTCCTCTGCGCTCCTACTTCAGACTGCAACCAATTAATTTGCCTTTGCTGCTCCTCCATTACCCTATCTTGTCTCTCTGACCTCTCTCGTTGTTCAACTCTCATGGCAGTGACTTCCGTGCTCAAACTCGATAACATCTGTACAATGTTGCTTAAATCTCCTGCCTCACCCCTCCGAACTGCTCTGCTTTGTTGTCTCTCCATTCTCTCCTCTTCCGGATATGGTGTCACCACACTTTTCTTCGTCTCAGTGTCGTAGATCTCGTACCCGTCCTCGGCTTCCCTCAGTACAATATCTTTCATAGAGCTGACCTTGATCCATAAACTACTCTCCTTGATGAACTTAGCTAGGGTCAGCCATAGCACCTTTTACCTTCAGATATCTGGACAACAGCCACATATGAGGTATAACCCGTCTCTCCCGGGTATTGTACATATTCCACAAGTCGTCCATTACAACCCAAGCAAAGGATAGAGGTTCCTCTCCGGTCAGCAGGGCATGCATAATACTAACATCCTTCAATCTCACCTTGCTCAGATCTCCTGACCTTGGTAAGATATTCGTAATCACGATCTTGTGAAGTACCTTAGCCATCGGCTGCAAATCACCTCGTTTGAAGTCCCTATACTTGGATACCCGATCCCTGGGAAGATCAAAAGCTGCCATAACCTTCCTCAACCAGACCTCGGAGTACATCATCCCTGTACCGGCTAAATATCCCTCGGTTCTATACACATAAGGCTGTCTCTCACCGTCTCTCATGCATCCAGTGTCTACTGCAAAAACTTCCCTCAACTCTGCGGCTGACATCCTAATCTCTGTATTGCCCACTATGCCAATTAGGGTGTAATTACAGTTATCGACCCCTCTCCCGAGTCGTAGGTTTGACATCCATTCGGCTACCACAAAGGGGTACAACTCCTCTCCGCCTAAATCCAACACTCTCTCCCAACCCAAGGCTTGAAACAACTCGACCACACCATAATTGCCGAATTCATCCCTATCTAGCTTCTTCTCATAAACGAACTTCGTGTCCTCCCCCCATTTCTCCATAAACAATTCTGCCCTAATTCTCTCATCATGCTCGGACAGAAGCTTGGTTGAATCCCATACAGCAGGAGGACGCACATCTGGCGTGGTTGAAGCTGTTTTCTTTCGCTTTGCAATGCTCTTTTGCCTCTGAGATGATGATGCCCCCGACATATTGAATCCTGAAATGCACATCAATACACGCAACCATGGTAATGAACTGTTAGTATCAAAATACTAATGTATCCACATATAGCCTGCTGCTCACAACACGGTTTCCTGTTACACATTCATCTCACATATGCAAAAAGGGCACCAAAATCAAAAAATTGGACACCCCCTCCCCAACTTAGAGGAAAGTGATGTCCTCATCACAAATAACACAGATAAGCAACACATATGGGTACAAAATTTACACAAGCAGATATAGAAATAGCAACCGGCACCCAAGCATATTATAGGCCATAGCAAAAGAAAGAGCCGGTGTCAAAGTTAAGTACACATAATATGGTCCATCGCCACACACGGCGGAAGTAATCATCACCCCAAAAGAAACAAAATGTTTTCATGACAATGACCTACGAAACCAACTCCAAGTACTTGAGGAACCACACATAACTACACCAAATCCTTATCCTCCTCACGAATTGGAGCTTTGTCTTTCCTTGCGGGTTCCCTCCTTGCTAACACCTGTTGCTCCCGCAACTCAGCTTCATATTTGGCAGCATCATTTATTGCTTCAGCCATCTCGTATAAGCGATCAACTTTTTTCTCCACGAGTTCCAGAGTGATCATCACTTGGTGCTGCATCTGCTCATGCATTCTTCCTACTACAGCGGTGAGGTCCTGAATGCTCTTCTGCATGCTTTCCAAAGTGGTGGTAGTGGATGATGATTCACCAAGTGCCTGAGCGGGGGAAACAGCTGGAGAACGAGGACGGTCCAAAGTAGTCTCGAAGCCACTCATCAAATCCCGAATAATAGACACATCACCTGCTCGGATGAATTGAGTACGGCTAAAGAGTTGCTTTGTGAAGTATTTTTCCCGATCAGGGATCAAAGCAAAACGTGGAGTGGAGGGAAGTGTGCGCATACGTTCCAGAAGTTCCGATATCATTCGGACGTGTACAAGTTCAGTGCGGCTAGAGGAGAGTATAGAGTTCCAGATGTTTGCTAGTACCAAATGACTCAACGAAATACACGGTGATCCAGTCAACAAAGCATTCACAACCACGATTTCTTTCACTTTCACGCTTGTAGTGTCAACGTTTCGGGGCAGCACATTATACAACACAAGCTTCCATAACACCTTAGCTAAAGGCCTAAGATCTTTACGTGCGTGGGCATTATATGTTCTAGCCTGAGTGGGAGTGAGTTCAAACACGGTCGTCAAATATGTCTGCCAAATTTCCGGGGACACGAGAGGGATTTCCTTTAGACTGTCCTCATCCCATATCTCATGTTCCAGGATGCTTCCATCAGCTGCAGTAGGTGCATCAAAACCCAAGAGTTGCTTTAACGTCTCCGCAGAAATCTCAACTTCATGACCAGCTATTGTTGCCTGAAGAGTTAGAGGTGCTAACAGATCACCTCTCTTCCTTGTGACCGTAGTGCAGAACTCCTCCAATGCATCTTGGTATATCACATCCTTGGTCCAGTCTAGAGCCGCTGACCAACCTAAGCGCCCAAAAGCGTCGAAAACTCCGTAGTCTTTAAATTCGTCCCTATGCACACCTTTTTCCAAAAGGAACTTAAAATTCGAATCAATCTCCAGCACCTCACACTGGTTGTTCTACTTCTCGTACTGGAGAAGGTGTTGGGGACACGGTTTGGCGGGAACGCTTTCGTGTGCTGGATGTTGCAGTTTGTTTCTGCTTCCTCGCTGAAGCCCTAGTCATGGCTATAGACAGTGACACAAATCATATCAGATGCTATGCCCCACGTGATGGATCGAATGCATATGATGAATGCCTACTGGAAGTGATGATGGACAATGCACTCGAACCCTAGGTCAATGAAATCCTGTGCTTACTAAACACCATGACCACTATGGGTTTGTGTGGTTTGACCTTAAAAACATGTACCCATATGGTTAGTGTAGTGACACCCTGTGCAACAACTCACCCCTCCCCAACTTAGTTGCAAAGGGGGAGGTTACTACCACTATTACTGAAATTCTATGGGTGAGAGTACCCAACACACTCATAGGCTGGAGCATACACCATCAACGCTATCACACACTCACAATGACCACAAAGAACATATACACGCATCATGCCAGTTAATCACATACAACCCATAGCAAACAAGTTCATACAACCCTAGCTTCTAAAATCGGACCCCTAACTTCATAAAACCGCAAATGTGCGTGATGTACATGCAAGATACGAGAAATACAACCACATACATACATGAGCAACATAGAATTCCAAAAGTCACACACAAATCCACAAAAAGCCCTAATCGGTTCATGAAAACCACAAGAGAAGCATAAATGCTAAAGATGAACTTGAAATCGTTACCTGATCGATGGAGAGAAGGAAATGATTGAGAGATGCGATCGACAATGGTGGAAACCGTCGGCTTCGCAAGAGAGAGAGATGAGAGCGTTTTAGAGAGAGAGGGAGGACGGTAGGTGCGAAATAAATGAGATGGGTGGGGGTTTAAATGACGAAAATCGCCTAAGCGTCCTACCCAGCGTCTAAGACGCAGCCCTGGCGTCCGTGCGGCTATTTTCGGCGTCCTAAAGACGCTATCCCTCGGGTTTATAATTTATTCCAGCGTCTAAGACGCTCACTTGAACGCCGCCCACTTAAACTTACACGGCCCGCGTCCCCAGCGTCTTGCCTGGCGTCCCAGACGCGGCTCGAGCGTCCTGACCTCGTTTTGAGCGTCCCAAGAACGCTCACACTCTGTTTGCTAATTAAATTCAGCGTCCCCGACGCCCACTTGGACGCTGGTGCGTCAAATTCACTCAACACTCTTTTCTAAAACCTTTCCAACTCCCATTTGCTCAATAACGGCCACTCCCGCTCATTTCTAAATTAAAAACACACATTAAATTAACCAATACAACTTTAACAAACACAAAAACAACCATTTTCGTAGGGAACACGACTATACTTAGCACGTATAGCAAGCCTTTAAACCACCTAATTACTTAGATGGACGAGTTTAGTCTCGTGAGGGTTTGCAGTGAATATACCCACAAAATTCGTAGTCGTTTTACTTACAGAGATGAGTCGATTGGCTCTTTGAGAGCCACTACCTCTATCAAGGTTGCTTGATTACCATCAGTGCTTACCGGACCTTCAACGTACATCTTAAGCCTATGGCCATTCACTGTAAACGAATGCCCATGCTTAAGATCCTTGACTTCCACAGCTCCATTGTCATATACGTGAATTACCTCATAAGGTCCCGTCCATTTACTCCTCAGCTTTCCTGGAAACAATTTTATGCGTGAGTTATAGAGCCAAACCTTATTGCCGACTGCAAAAGTCTTCCTTCTCAAGCATTTATCATGGAAATGCTTCGTCTTTTCCTTGTAAATCCTCGCACTTTCGTATGCCTCCAATCTGATCTCTTCCAATTCTGCCAATTGAAACTTCCTCATCCTTCCTGCATCAGAAATATCAAAGTTAGCATTTCTAATTGCCCACGTAGCTCTATGCTCTAACTCTACAGGTAGATGACAAAGTTTCCCATAGACTAGCCTATAAGGTGACATTCCAATAGGGGTCTTGTATGCAGTCCTATAAGCCCATAATGCGTCATCTAATCTCAATGACCAATCCTTGCGATTAGGCTTAACAGTCTTTTCTAAGATTCTTTTGACTTCCCTATTGGACACCTCAACTTGGCCGCTCGTCTGTGGGTGATAAGGAGTGGCAACGCGATGAGTTACCCCATAATGCTTTAACAAGGTGTGAAACTGAAAATTTTTAAAATGAGTTCCCCCATCGCTAATAATAGCTCGGGGAATCCCATGGCGTGAGAAAATGTTTTTTTTCACAAATTTGCACACCACCTTGTTGTCATTGTATCGCGTTGCCTCAGCCTCAATGATGAGGACCTGTCCAGGGACCGAGATGACGAAGATCCGTTAAGGTGGAAGATCGGACCTATCACAAGATCAAAATCCAAGATGTTCCAGGATGCTCTCAATGGAATGATTAAATATTGTCGGAATCAAGCTCCCGTTTGTTCGCAAAACAACCAAGCACGCTTCCTAATGTTGATCCAAGTTGAAGACTAATATTAGTCCAAAGTTTTGGAGCCCAAGTTCTCACTTTAATCCACAAAAGCCCAAAAATAAATAAAATTCGGCCAAGCCCACCCATGTGCATTGTTTTGGCCATAACTTCCTCATTTTAAGCCCAATTTGAGTGAAATAAAAGCCCACTTCAACCTTAGCCTTTTTCCTATATTTTCAAGAATAAAAAGGGCCCAAAATATGTCCTTAGCCACATCCATGAATCTGCCCATAAAGGTGTCCATGTTAAAGAACTTGTCAAAGATTAAATTCAAGGCATTTTGAAGGTTTTCTCAACATTATGGTCATTTACTTGGAGGAGATAAAGAGATAGAAGTTACTTGCATGATTAATACCTACTAGAAGCTTCAAGTGGTGAAATGTCAATAATGCCCTTTTGATAAGTAGTCTTGCTTATTTGATAGCTTATCGTGATAGCTTGTGCAACTTATCTAGATAAGTAGTTGGTCTTATATTTTCTCCTATAAATAGGCACTCAATGTAACCATTTCAATCATCCTTCATTTTTGAGTAAAATTGTGAGTTTTTAACTCTTATTGTTCCTTACGAACTTTTAGAACTTATCGAGTGTTTTAGCTTGTGGCGTTCGAAACTTATCAATCAACTTGGTGGGGTTGATTGTGGCGTTCTCTATACCAAAGTTATTGCCTCGTATATAGGCAACGGGTCGCGGTTCCACTTATACCAAGGTTCTTGTCTTGTTTATAGACAATGGGTCGCGGTCCTATCCAAGTTACTTGAAACAACCATTAGAACGATCGGGCAATCGTGATCTATCACACATTCCTCGGGTGAGATCACATCATTTGGTATCAAAGCCAGGTTCTATTGGTTTGTTTTCTACTTTATATTTCATTCGTATCATCTTTTACTTTATTTCTATTCGTCCTTTCATTTTAATTTCTTCTCTTCATCATTGCATTGTGGTTCATGTTTGTAGTGGATCCTGTCAAAAATTGACTTGGTTGCTACTAATTGATTTTTTAGGGGATCATACGAGTTCTTTAGTTTTTTTTTCTGTTTATTCATACTTTGCATCATTTGTTCCTAAAAACAAAAGGAAGCAAAAACACAAGCAAAAAAAAAAAAAAAAAAAAAAAAAAAAAAAAAAAAAAAAAAAAAAAAAAAAAGAAATCGCAAAAAAAAAGTACAAAAAAAGATAAAAAAAAAGGGTAAAAAAAAGCGCAAAAGAAAAGACAAAAAAAAAGGAACGCAAAGTAAATTATAATTCTTGTTAGTTTTCTTTATTTTCATTTCCTTTTCTATTTACGTACTACTAGCATTGTTCATCTTGTTATATTTGGTTTTGTCAAATCTCTTCTTAAAGTTGTTTGGTATGTTTTGAATTCCTCAAGGCCACAAGCCCACTTGATTTTGATTTCTTTTAGTTTGTTTTGAACTTTAAGAGTTAAAAAGAGTGGTAAAAGGCGGTGTGGTAAGATCATTAGAGGTTAAAAGCCAAACACAACATACACGAGAATCGAGTGAACATAATTTTGAGTGAAACACGTAAGGGAGTGCGGGGAGGAAATAATATTTTTATTGTTATTACTTTTTGTCTTCTATTTTGTAGCAAAAAAAATGACGGATGAGCAACCTCCTCCTAATCTTCAAGTTCAAGCCATGATGGAGGAAATGCGACGATTGATGAGAACGGAATTCAACCAAATTCATGAAAGAATGGACCGATTGGAGACTGAAAGACCACAACGTATCCGCACGCCATCACAAGTTTCTTATGAAAATCATGACGACGATGGAGGAAGTGACGGATGGGAATCTGAAAGAAGAGCTCCTCGACGAAGGCCCCGAAGAGACAGCAATTTGAATTCTATCAAGATGAAAATTCCATCGTTTCAAGGAAAGTCAGATCCGGAAGCCTACATCGATTGGGAAACTAAAATGGAGTTCATCTTTGATTGCCATGACTACTCCAATCGTAAAAAAGTAAAACTCGCCGTTGTTGAATTTTCTGATTATGCACTAACATGGTGGGATCAACTTGTGATTAGTAGGCGAAGAAACGAAGAAAGACCCATTGATACATGGGAAGAAATGAAAAGGGTCATGAGACGACGTTTTGTACCAAGTCACTATTATCGTGACCTTCACAATAAGCTCCAAGGGTTGAAGCAAGGAAGTAAGTCTGTTGATGATTATTTCAAGGAAATGGAGGTTACCATGATCCGAGCCAACATTCTAGAGGATCGAGAAGCTACCATGGCCAGGTTGTTAAATGGCCTCAATTATGAAATTCGTGATCGTGTTGAGATGCACCATTATGTGGAGATTGAAGACATGGTCCACATGGCGGTTAAAATTGAAAAGCAACTCAAGAGAGGGGGTGGATCAAGAACGAATACCTGGAAGGCGGGTAGCTCCAAAAGGCCTGAAAGTTCATCATCTTTTAATCCCAAATCTGGTCCAAAACCAACAAGCCCTTCCAAGGAGAAAGGTAATTCTGATGCTCCTAAAACTCGTGACATAAAATGTTTTAAGTGTCTTGGCAGGGGTCACATTGCAAGTCAATGTCCAAATAAGCTTGTAATGGTGCTTAGAGAAAATGGAGAAATTGAAACAGATTCTTCTGAATCATCACAAGAAGACACGGATGGTGAAGAAGAGATGGCTGTAGAAGGAGAATTGTTGGTTGCAAGGCGAGCCTTAAGCACTCATTCCAAGGAAGAAGATGATGCACAAAGGGAAAACCTCTTTCACACTCGGTGTTATGTTCAAGGCAAGGTATGTAGTGTTATCATTGATGGTGGGAGTTGTACTAATGTGGCTAGTGTTTCCATGGTTGAAAAGCTAGGATTGCCGACGATGAAGCATCAAAAGCCATATAAACTCCAATGGCTTAATGATAGTGGTGAGGTGCGTGTGACGAAACAAGTGTTGGTGTCATTTCGCATTGGTAAGTATGAAGACGAGGTGTTGTGTGATGTGGTACCTATGCAAGCAAGTCATTTGCTACTTGGTAGGCCATGGCAATACGATCGGCATGTGAAACATGATGGCTTCACCAACAAGTACACTCTTGTTCATAAAACCAAAGCCATAACTCTTGTGCCAATGTCACCGAGTCAAGTTTATGAAGATCAAGTCCGACTTCAAAGGGATGTGAAAAACAAAGAAGGTGAGCCTAATGAAAATAATGAACACAAAAAAGGTTCAAATGGAAAACAAAAAGATAAGAAAATATTTGTGGGTGAAAAGGAAAGTCAATATTGTGCATTTGCAAGAAGGAGTGAAATAAAGGAAGCCTTGAATTCGGAGATGTCTTTTGTGCTTCTTTTGATCAAAGAAGCTTATTTAATCACAAATGATTTGGCCGGTATTCTCCCGAGCAAAATTAAATCTCTTTTGCAGGAATTTGAAGACTTGTTTCCCGAGGAAATTCCCAATGGATTGCCACCAATTCGCGGGATCGAACACCAAATTGACTTTGTTCCAGGATCTTCCATTCCAAACAAGCCGGCGTATAGAACAAATCCGGAAGAAACCAAAGAGTTGCAAAGGCAAGTTAAGGAATTACTTGAGAAAGGATGGATTCGAGAAAGCATGAGTCCGTGTGCGGTTCCCGTATTGCTGGTACCTAAGAAGGATGGATCATGGAGGATGTGTGTAGATTGTCGTGCCATCAACAATATCACGGTAAAGTATCGCCATCCAATCCCTCGATTAGATGATATGCTTGATGAATTGTATGGCTCAAAGTTGTTTTCAAAGATTGATCTAAAGAGCGGGTATCATCAAATTCGCATGAATGATGGTGACGAATGGAAAACAGCTTTCAAAACAAAGCATGGTTTATATGAATGGTTAGTTATGCCTTTTGGGTTAACTGATGCTCCAAGTACGTTCATGAGACTAATGAACCATGTTTTGCGTGATTTTATTGGGAAATTTGTGGTCGTTTACTTTGATGATATTTTGATTTATTCTAAGAGTTTGAATGATCATCTTGAGCATCTAACGTGTGTTTTGAGTGTGCTTAGGAAGGAACAGCTTTATGCGAACTGGAAGAAGTGCACTTTTTGTACCGACCACATTGTATTTCTTGGATATGTGGTTAGTTCTCATGGAATATTTGTTGATGAAGAAAAGGTAAAGGCTGTTCAAGATTGGCCAACTCCAAAGTGCGTAAGTGATGTGAGGAGTTTTCATGGTCTTGCAAGTTTTTATCGCCGATTTGTGAAAAACTTTAGCACCTTGGCATCACCACTCACCGAAGTGATTAAAAAGAATGTTGGTTTTAAATGGGGCAAAGAGCAAGAGCAAGCTTTTGAAAAACTGAAGTTTCATTTAACTCATGCTCCTTTGCTTTCTTTGCCAAATTTTGATAAAACCTTTGAGATTGAGTGTGATGCATCGGGTGTTGGAATTGGTGCGGTTTTAATGCAAGAAGGAAAACCATTGGCATATTTTAGTGAAAAGTTAAGTGGTGCAACTTTAAACTATCCCACATATGACAAAGAGATGTATGCCTTGGTTCGAGCACTAAAAACTTGGCAACACTATTTGTGGACCAAGGAGTTTGTCATTCATTCTGATCATGAGTCCTTGAAGTTTCTAAAAGGACAACACAAGCTCAACAAGAGACATGCTAGGTGGATGGAGTTTCTTGAGACATTTCCATATGTCATCCGATTCAAGAAAGGTAAGGAAAATATTGTGGCTGATGCACTTTCACGAAGGTACTCTTTACTCTCTTCTCTTGACTCTAAAATTCTAGGTTGTGAACAAATCAAAGAGTTGTATCGTGAAGATGTGGATTTTGGTATGATTTTTCAAAGTTGTGAAAAGGGCTCTTTTGAAAAGTTTTTCTTACAAGATGGGTTTTTGTTCAAAGAATCAAAGCTTTGCATTCCAAACACTTCTTTACGTGAACTTTTGGTTTGGGAGGCACATAGTGGAGGCCCTATGGGTCATTTTGGTGTGGCAAAAACATTGCATATTTTGCAGGAACATTTCTTTTGGCCAAAAATGAAAGTTTATGTTGGAAAAGTTTGTGAAAAGTGCATTGTTTTTAAACAAGCCAAATCAAAGGTTCAACCTCATGGTTTATACACTCCTCTGCCTATACCAAGTGAACCATGGGTTGATCTTTCTATGGATTTTGTGTTGGGATTGCCAAGAACTAAAAATGGCAAAGATTCGATATTTGTGGTTGTTGATCGGTTTTTGAAAATGGCGCATTTCATTCCATGCAATCGAACCAATGATGCCTCACATATTTCAGATTTGTTTTTCAAAGAAGTGGTTAGATTGCATGGCATGCCAAGAACTATCGTCTCGGATCGGGACACAAAGTTTTTAAGTTACTTTTGGAAAACGTTGTGGGGAAAATTGGGAACAAAGCTTTTGTTTTCTACAACTTGTCATCCACAAACGGATGGACAAACTGAAGTTGTGAATCGTACACTTGGTACTTTATTAAGATCAATAGTGGGGAGAAATGTGAAAACTTGGGAGCAATGCTTACCCCATGTTGAGTTTGCATATAATCGAAATGTGCATTCTGCTAATAAGTTTTCACCTTTCGAGATTGTGTATGGATTTAAGCCATTAACTCCTATGGATTTAACTCCTTTACCTGTGAATGAGTATTTGAATTTAGATGGTAGGAAGAAGGCGGAATTTGTCAAGAAAATCCATGAGCAGGCAAAACACAACATTGAAGAGCGCACCAAGAAGTATGAACAACAAGCAAACAAGGGAAAAAGAAAGATTATTTTTGTACCAGGAGATTGGGTGTGGCTTCATTTGCGGAAGGAACGGTTTCCAACAAAACGGAAGTCAAAGTTAATGCCAAGAGGAGATGGACCATTTCAAGTGTTGCAGAAAATCAATGACAATGCTTACAAACTTGATCTTCCAGATGAGTATAATGTTCATGATGTTTTAATGTAACTGACTTGACTCTGTTTGATGCAGGTGAAGATTTGAGGACAAATCACTTTCAAGAGGAGGGGAATGATGAGAACCTGTCCAGGGACCGAGATGACGAAGATCCGTTAAGGTGGAAGATCGGACCTATCACAAGATCAAAATCCAAGATGTTCCAGGATGCTCTCAATGGAATGATTAAATATTGTCGGAATCAAGCTCCCGTTTGTTCGCAAAACAACCAAGCACGCTTCCTAATGTTGATACAAGTTGAAGACTAATATTAGTCCAAGTTTTGGAGCCCAAGTTCTCACTTTAATCCACAAAAGCCCAAAAATAAATAAAATTCGGCCAAGCCCACCCATGTGCATTGTT
>JAANYP010009449.1:0-155948 GCA_020465985.1 Centrapalus pauciflorus | reverse complement strand
AACTAATAATATAATAGTTTCCTTAATTATAGAGATTTACTTCCATAACATATTAACAATAAATTTCAAAATTAGTTGTAATGAACATGTTCAATTGGATTCGACAATGGGTATTAGTGAACATGTTCAATCGGATTCGACAATAAGTTTTAATGCACATGTTCAATTGGATTCGACAATGGGTATTAGTGAACATGTTCAACCGAATGTGTCAAATAAAGGTATTTATTATTTTCTTCAAATCGTTCGTGAAGGTTCAATTTCATTTACACGTTATTGAACATGTGCAGTTGGAGTTTTTTTTGTCGCTGTTAACCGTTTTGGTGATAAACCAATATTGACGGTATTGAACATGTTCAATTGTGGTGTATGGAGTGTCATCATTGCACATGTTCAGTATGGGTGTAATAAATGATATTAACTAAAATGGATATTTTCATGGGATACACAGATGCTTTGATTCTAATTTAAATTTTTTTAATACCATTTTACCCCCAACATTAATTAATGTGGGAAATATTTGAAGTAAAATTTATATTATATTTTAATGATTTTAATAAATAATGATTGACTATAAATGGTACCCCGGTACCCCAGTCTAACATGGTACCCCATTGATCTTGAATATATATATATATATATATATATATATATATATATATATATATATATATATATATATATATATATATATATATATATATATATATATATATATATATACATATATAGAGGGAAGTTCAATGGAAAACCACAATGCACCTGAAAACTTGAGAAAACCGCACTGCACCACCACAAATGCATCAAATTCCCCGCGTGATCCATCAAAATTCTGCGTGATCCATCAAATTTTCCGCGCGATGCATCAAAATCCCGCGTGATGCATCACCTTATTTACAATCATGTCACCGCGTTTTTCATGAAATGCACCAAATCGGACGGTATGTGTAGGTTTCCACAGTTTTCAGGTGCATAGTGGTTTTCCATTGAACTCACCTCTATATATATATATATATATATATATATATATATATATATATATATATATATATATATATATATATATATATATATATATATATATATATATATATATATATATATATATACATTTGTATGTATGTATGTATACATTCCCAGAAAAACTACACTCCCGCGTGATGCATTATCTTATTTACGATCATGTCACCGCGTTTTTAATGAAATGCACCAAACCGGACGGTATGCGTAGATTTCCATAGTTTTCAGGTGCATAGTGGTTTTCCATTGAACTCACCCGTATATATGTATGTATGTATGTATATGACCTACAGGTACGGGTCCGGAAAAATGAGATTTTTGCTCGTCCTTAATGTGTACGCATGCTATAGAGGACAAATGTAATATTTTTCAATAAATTGAAAATTACATATTAGTAGATATCAAAATAATGTTTATAAATAATGAGTGAACAAGATAATGAAAACAATCAACAGAAATTGTTAATCAGTACCAAAAGAAATCACATCATTGAGAAAAAAAATCATTGCTTTCATTGAATTAATTAAATAGGAAACGATTTAGAATTTTAAAAATTATTTGATTATGGAAGTAAAACAAATAAAACATAAACAAAAGAATTTGGGCCTAAAAACGGGCCTAACAACTATGATTTAAAGTCAAACTCTTTTAATTTTAAATATTTTAAACATACAACTACATTTTATTTGCATTTGGATGATTTTCTTTTAGATATTAGAGTCATAAGTTCAAATAACTTTTAAAGTAGCTTGAAGTTCTTAAAAAATAAAATTATTAAAATAACCATAATTTAAATAAGATTTTCTTTTAATTTATTGATTTATATGTATTTATATGTTATTTTATATTTTCCAGCTACAACTCCAATTTCAGCTACTTTATCGAATACGTCTATTAATAAAAGCTCCAATTAAAATAAGCTCCAGTTACTAGCTCTAGTTAGCTTTATCCAAACATGTCCTTAAACTAATAATTAATTGTTGAATCTATTTTATAACGTGTATTGAATTGTTGATAGAATGTGCATAATATGGCCCTATGTATCATTTTGTACATAGATGGCCCATAAATTCAATGGCATAAATTAAAATTCGTTTCAGATATCCAAAATATGTGAGAACCTCTTAGAAATGGATGTGGTATCAAATTGTTCCATTGCTTCTTTGGTAAACCTAATATCATACTAAAAAAACATTGTTAAGAGGCTGCCTCATTTGGTCATCCATAATTGATGTTTGGTACGATGGAATGGAGTAGAATACAATCACATGAGGTCTAAATGCTTTTTTGTTATAAGACAAGGGCATTGATTCTCATAAAATAGAGAATGAAGTTTATAAATTTCATTTCTCTTTTTTCATTACCAACATGGAGAGAATAAAAAAGGGAAATGATATCAAATAGCTATGTACTTTGAGTTTGTACACATTTATGTAGTGTATTTTTTGTGCATATTTATGTAATGTACTATTAAATGAGTTTCAATCAGGTAATTGAATGACTTGATGACCGGTAACAACATGGAGTTTGTACACATTTATGTTGAGTATTTTTTGTGCATATTTATGTAATGTACTTTTAAATGAGTTTCAATCAAGTAATTGGGTGACTTGATGACTGGTAACAACATGTCACCCAACCATCTAATTAGAACATTTTTAAAAGTTTGACAACCAATGTATACAATAGAAAAGGTACACTACATAAATGTGTACAAAAAGAAAGTCTAAGGTCTTGTTTGTTTTTCATTAAGTGCCTCTTAAAAGGTTCTGAAGTCTAAAATTCAGAACTTTGATGAATTAAGATTTGTTTGTTTAGTTTCAGATTTAAGAGGTTGCAACCTCTGAATTTACCTCTTAAAATTAAGAGGAAGAGAGTTGTCAGAACTAAAATTAAGAGCCTTTCAGATCTTAATGCTTCCTCTTAATTTCAGACCTGGTTTTCAGACTTCAGACATTTAACATCTTAAAAACAAATAACACCTAACTAAAGATGGTAATCTGTTGTACCGGGATTCAGGTTACTCAATTATCTAATTGAAACACTTTTAAAAGTAAACTACAGAAATGTGTAAAAAAATATACTACATAAATGTGTATAAAAAAATACATTACATAAATGTTTATAAATTCAAAAGTACAAAGCTATTTGGTGTCATAAACTCATAATTCAAATAGCTTATAACTTTTATTTCATTTCATTTCATTTCACTGTACCAAACGTTTTATAAAAGAGTTTAGCCTACTGAAAGAGACTAGACTCTGAGATATCTCTTAAAAAAGCAAGATTATATATACTAAGCATGATATTATATAATGATGATCGGGTGTGTGATTTACTATGAAAAAGAGTATAATTAGTGTTCTGAATCCTTTAATGGGTGTTTATCAAAATTAAATACTTAATCCATCGCGATAGAATGAGATATAAGACTCGCAAAATGTACACAAAGGAAAAATGTGATCTTATTCGGTTAATCCTACATATGAATGGTCATCATAATAATGTTTCTAAACGATGCGTGAACAAGATAATGAAAAACAATCAACCAAACTTTTTATTAGTACCAAACAAATCACATGATCGAGTAAAATCATTGATTTTATTGATTTGATTAAAAGAGGAAATGATTTACAATTTTGGAATATAATTGAAATTATAAAAGTGAAAAAAATAAAGCTTAATCAAAAGGATTTGGGCCTGAAAATAAGCCGAATAGATATTTTACACACATAAGATTTGACTCTTTTTAGTTGGAATATATATTCACGTATTTTACAGGTTCCTACTAATCTATTAGCCTGAACTAATTAATAGGTGTTTAATTAATTTATTATCATAGCACAATAATTGTTCAAACACCTTGTTATGTTACTACATTGATTAATTAATAATATTTTTAAAATTAAATATAATATATTAAAAAAAATTAGAGCTTATATAAGGATTAATTAATTATTAAATGAGTTAAGTTAATATTTAATAAAGTGAATTTGGTTTAATTTAAATTTAAATTAGATTGTAATGATGACATGACAAATTGAGAAAATGACAAGTGACAAATTAAAGGATTACAATTTCTCTAATCTCTTTACATTTCTTCTCTGATCTTCTCTTCATATGAAATGAAATCACTACTTAAATTATGAATCTATTACTCTCCCCCTTCAACTTTCAAACCGTCAGATCTTCTCTAAATAAACTCAGATCTCATCAGAGCAAATTCATATCATCTTTTGTAGAACTGACTAAGTAATCTTAGAAAAAATTTCTATTCAGAACTGACAAATATGTTCAGAAAATTTAGCTCTACATTCTTCAGTGCACAAACAACTTTCTTTATCTCTAAAATTTATTATTTCTCGCCTCATGATGAACATAAGGATCATGATCATCATGCATAAAAATTTCAGAGAACCCAGCATAACTATATATGAAAATTACTTTGCTCTCCCGTAGCAGTTACAACTCTAGGAAAAAATTGTAGTCTTTGCTAGCAAATCTTCTTGTCTTACTCCCCCTCAAATGAATATTTGCTCCCCTTTAGACTCAGTAAAAATAAATTCTCCTCTTCAACAAACTATATGCTCAAAAAAATAATACAAACTCAGTACAAACATTTTCATTCCCCTCAGAACAAAAGTCTTTCCCCCTCAAATAAATTATACATAAAAAACTTACAACAAAGTTTTACTTTCCCCTGCAAAGTATACATTTCTCTTCTCCCTACATATAACACATCCTAGCGAAAAGAATATACACAAACTAGTAACCACCAGGTTTTTATAGAATCTTGTTCACATAATAATTTTAAAAGTTGTGACATACTTTCAAAGCTATTTGATGTTGACACTGTTAGGTTTTTCAAATAATTATTATGAAATACTTATTAGTAACTACCACTCATATTTGTTCTGGCTATGACACTTTGGACATACTTTTATAGTTCGTGGACTGTTGACTTTATATGTCCTATCATGGCACTTTCCTCTAAACTCCATGTGCATCGAATAAAGTTTTAGTCGGAGACCAGAGTTATGTCTTCCTTATTTCAATTTCAATAATATCCAAGTGATATATCGATAGAATTGTATTATAATTTCCGTGACATATGAACTAGAAGTCTTTTATGAGACAATTGAGTAGCTGGTGGGGTTAAGTGCTTGCTTCACTAGGTCGTAGGGGTGTGCAGAAAAACCAAAATCAAAACCGAAACCGAAAAAAAACCGAAACAAAAAAACCAAACCGTTTGGATTTTGGACTGGTCTGGACTCTCGATTTTCAAAAACCGAAAGTTTCGGTTTGGTTTAGGTTTGAACCTTTAAAAAATCGAAAAAAATCCAAACCGAACCGATTTTATATATACTATATTGCAAAATTTGGATTTATTAAATAACTACATTCTTTAATTATTAAATTAGGTTGTTTAAATTTTAAATATTTATTAAATACCTACCATTTTTTAATTACTAACGGGTAGAATGGGAATTGGGATAGTGGGAAGCATCAAGCGAACACCGAAAGTGGGAAGCATCAATCGACACATATGTGGATGTTTAAATTTATGATTTGAATTGTTGAAATTGGATATTTGGATGTTTGAAGCTTAAGTTTTTTTTTTTGTCTTTTTTATGTTTGATTAAATGATTATTGTAGTGGATGTTGTCAAAAATTTCATATTTTTGCAAAGAAAAAATAAATTTCACAAATCAAAAAATGGGGTTTTGGACCAAAAGAAAAACAAAATCCAAAAAAACCGAAATCCAATCCGAAACCGAAACAAAAACCAAAAAAACCAAACCGTTTGGATTGTTAATTTTAAAAACCGATATTTTGGTTTGGATTTCGGTTTTTGCCATAAACCGATCCAAACCGTTCCATGCTCACCCTTACTAGGTCGTTGACGTCTTTTTCAATATTACGTCGCCTATGACTTAATAGATTTTGTGATTTACCCAGTCGACATAGCGTAGATACGATTCTCTTTTCTTCAAATCAATTATCAACTCTCAGCTCTCATTATTTTTCAAATTAGCTCCCTCTGGCTCACTTATCAGAAATAATCAGTCAGCTTCACTGTGAAAGCATGATCTGATGCAACACTATCTCGTGTCAATATACCTTTTTTTTTTTAAATTACATTTTACCTCAACTCGGCGGTCAAAATCCCGGTTAACCGCTTTGTAATTTGATAGTCTTAGTACCTATTTTCGATCCGATTTGATAGGGTAAACGATATATCATAAATTTACACACTTTTGTTTGGTCATTTGATATAGAATAATTTACTCACTGACAACAAATATACGAACTAAAACTAACGATTTAATGGTTCTCATATATAGATATATATTATCAGAAAATCTATATATTTAGCCATTTAGGATTTGTGAACTAAGAAACAAGATATGGATGATGGGATCATGATCAGCTACAAATCGGACAGTGAACCAGTCCATTCTCATTACAATTACCACATCGAACCACCACTCGTTTCCGCCGTTCGCCACCTCTATCTTCCTTCGAATCCATCACCATCTTACAGCTTCCGTTGCAACTGAAACACGGTAGGAATCTAACACCACCGCAACCGTCGCACACATACCCTGCTTTCGATTTTGGCAGACCTTCGAGCAATTGGCCTAAAGACCCTTCTTCCATCGTCCGCATGATCTCATCGGCTCCGCCAACGTATCTCCCCTTTACAAACACCCTCGGTGGCACCAAGTCACAGCTGTCTTTCCCCTTCATTAGCTCTCTTAGTTCTTCCCTAAAACCTTTATCCATGGAAACATCTCTCTCGCAAACTAACACTCCGTATCCTTCGATCACCGCTCTTACGGCATTACATGCTTCAAACGTCTTGCGTACCCCTCTTAATGTTGTAGTATACACCACTACCTTGTTTTTGCCTTTTGGTGGGCAAAGCTCTTCGAATTTATCTAGGGACAGTGTTTTAGATACTTGGGGTTTAATAAAGATTGGATCTTTATGATCAAGATTTGAGTTTTCTTGAAAGATTGGATCTTTATGATCAAGATTTGAGTTTTCTTGAAAGATGGGATTTTTATGATCAAGATTTGAGTTTTCTTTATCAACGATGGTGTTTGTAGAAGGGAGAGGCTTAGTGGGTTGTGGGTAAAGACGGAAGCTTTCGTTGGTGGAATCGAGACCAGCCATAAGCTCCCAAGAATTGATGACTTCAGGTGGTGGTGGCGGTGGTGGTGGTTCGGACGACTGTCGTTCTGAAACTTGTGTATGAAAGATCGAGCGGAGTGTGGGAGAGACGGTAGTTTTAGAGGAAGATGGGTCGAGGGTCAAGAGGCCGTAAGTGGTGGAGGTGAGCGAGACGATATGGTGGCCTAAAGCCGAGCTGCCAATTTGGGTGAAATCTTCGTCATGGTTTAGCAAATGCGAAGATGCACAGCCCATTTTGGAATGTTTCAGGATTCAAATAATTTGGTGATCTTGGAGAGAAATGAAGACTTATTATGGGGGAAAAAATGAATCTAAAAAGATAGATTAAAAGTGTTTGATGTAGAGTTCTTTAATTTCAAATTGTGGTTTATGAGCTTAGTTTTAGCGCCCAAATTTAATTTTGAAATAGATTGATTACTAAAGTGGAACTGTGCATGCTTTCGGTTTTCATACAATTTTGCTTTAAAAAAAAAAAGCCAAAAAGGTCAAGACTAAATTGAAAATCAATCTGACCACACCAATCATAGCATCATAAAAGGGTCCAATCATCCTTCTAAAGTGATATAAATATATTTATATATACTGATAAACGTCTAAAAGACTAAAACCATGTAGCCAAACCAACAAAATTGAGGAGTAAAAGGGTATATGATTTAAGGTTACAATTAAGGAAACAAAATACAACTAATGAAGCCCTCGACCGCTGTCGTTTAGACTTGAGCCGCTACTAGTTGCAATGTTTGGAGGTTCATTCGATGTACTTATGATGCTCGGGCACAAAGCCTCTCCTAACGGTCCACCCAACCATGAATTCACCCACGGGTGGTTCGATACTTGTACATTAATCCCTCTATCTTCATTCGTCGACGTATCAATTTCCGATTGAAAGAAATCCTGATCATCCTTACACGTATTCGATAAACTTAGCGAGCAATCGTCTGTTGACCAAACACCAAGCAAATCTTGATGATGAGTTCCCTCAAGAAGTTGTTGAGGAAAGTGGTCCCTTTTTGATGATCCAAATCCAACTGAATCATGAATCTTTTGGTTTGATGAAGTAGACAAAGGGATAATGCCACTAGTCTTGATGAACCTTCATAAATTCAGTATTCAATAAATTGCATAAAACAAGATTTGCAGAAGGGAGTTGACCCACTTGACTTTATTAATAGATAAGAACAAGAAAACCAATAAATACATGAAACATAAGTGCTAAGATTCACAGATAACATTAAATATATATATATATACCAAAAACACCCACCTGGATTGTTGACATGAAGAAGTAGGAACAAGGGTAGGATGGTAATTTTCATTGGTAGTTTTGTGGGGTTGATGAGTTTGAGTTTCCACAAGCTTTCTTGAACGAGGTCTGGTTCGGGTCTTGTGGGCATGGCGCTCACAGTATCTTTGTTCAGGAATCACATCTCTTGAACATCTCCATTTCTTTCCATCTGTTCTTCTACACCTCCATGGCTCTGGATCCGACCCGACTGAGAACCTTAACCCCGTACCCGACCATGACCCTGACCCTACCATGATCCATACAAATTTAGTAAAAACCATGAAAAGCTAGAGACTTGCTAGTAATTATTAATTAAATATAACCAGACAAAGTTTGTTGCTTGATTGCGCATAGAAAGGCCAAATCTTTTTACTATAAGATTGAAATTATATATATATATAAAAAGAAATAAAGAAACTACTGTTGGATTGAGGAGGAACAGGAAGAGGAGTAATGGAAGCCATGATATGTTTGAAGAAGGTTTTCTGGCTTTCGAATTCTTGCCACTGAGAATTTGTGAAGAGCGATTTACCAGTTTCAGCTGCACACAAAAACACAATGAACTTTTTTTTTTTTTTTTTATGGTTTGAAAGAAAAACTATAAAATTAAAAAAAAGGTGTTAGCTTTTAAGATCACCTGGAGTACTGTATGAAGGTGGATATTGAGAGATGAAGTTGATGGTTTTTGTAGGGTAATTAGTTGAATCATCAGAGTGTTGCATGTTCAAAGCTAAATCATACTCCGATGCCGATGATGCCTGCAACGCGACCGCTTTCCCGGAATCTTGATTCCGGGCAACGTTATCGTCATCTCTTGTATTATAATCATCAGAGTTGTTCTTCATTTTTAAGGAAATATGAAAACTCAATCAGATAATAAGTTAATCAGTATGTTGTATTTCGAGTGAGTAAACTCTATGTCTAAAGGGTTTGTAAAAGACTCAAAAGAGGTTTAAGGGTTTATATATATTTTTTTTGGGATTTTGCTTGCTTCCAACATTTGCTCCTGTCATGTAACATGGATAAAAATTAAAAAAAAAAAAAAATTATAATAAATTAATAACAGCAAATCTGAGTATATATTTTTATGTCGTTTGTAAACATATCAAAAATCAAATTGAAATTGAAAAGCCAATTTTTTTTAAAAGTTTTAAGAAATTAAAACCAAACGTAATAAGAACTTTTTTTTTTTGAATTTTTCTATAAAATTAAAATCGTTTTTGTTTTCTAAAAAACATTTAATAAATACATTCAAAATATAAGTAGAAGTTTTTAGTTTTTAAATTTACGTCACCACACACTTTTATTACATGCGTTCTAACCCTACACATGAAACGGTCCCTCACCACCATCCACCCCCATTCTCTCTCACAAACCACTACACACCACTAGACTACCACCATCTCTAGTAAAAAGGTTCAAACGTCAATGGATATTTGTTTTTGTACCAAATAATGTCAACATCATTTCTCCAACAAATGATTCCATCAAAGGTTGATCCACAATATTAACGAGTTTAGATCTCATTCTAGATCTTGTTCGAATGGTTTGATCAACGAAGGTATCCAACGTCGACTAAGATCTATGTAGTTTTCATTTCGGTTTTATCAATGATTTAGATCTCTGGATATAGAATTGAATTTACTTTCGATTTCAGTTCAAATACATGGGTGTCGATTATAGTTTAGATTGTGTTTTATATATTCTCGATTTTAGTTCAAATATATGAGTATCGATTATAGTTTCAATGTAGGATATCAATCTCTAACTTTGAATCTAAAATATGTTTTTTCCGTTGAAATTTTGATGTGATAGTTTTCACCGATGACACACTATCGGATCAAAACCGAAAACATCAAGTTTTCGAAATTTAGTTGTAAATTTGAAAATAAAAAAATCTTGTTTCGATGGAAAAATTTGTAAGAAAATCAGATTTAAACTCGTTTTTAGAAATTTCTATGAAAATTTTCCATTAGAGCACTTAACTAATTGGTGTTTGTTTCGGTTTTGTAGGCGAATTGTTTTAAATAATTATAATGTAAATGTAACAATATTTTCTAGCTTATATTATGGTTTTTTAGAATGTGTACATGCGGTTTTTTACTTTGTTTAGAACCAGAGGGACAAAGGGTTATTTATCAATGTTAATTAACAAATTACATTTTTCTTTTTATAAAACTCATGTTGGTTTTAACACTTAAACTTTTAATTTACTGATTTAGTCATTATTTTTTATCGGTAACTTATTTAATCGGCCATCGTACTGACGTGTATAAATGAATTAGGGTTATTATCGAAAGTTTCATAATTTTTTAAGTTTAACCACTCTATAAGATTTTCTTGATTTAATCTCTAAGTTAAATTGCTGATTAAGATTCTTTTTATAGTTTTTGTTATTACTAAATAAGTAATAAATAAACTTTTATTATAAGAAACTGTTTCTCTCTTTCTTTGTAATTAAATTGCTTTTCACTTTTCAGTAGTGGATCAAGAAAAAGTTTTCGTTGGTGCCATAAGGTTGTATAAGGTATTCGTCATATAAATTTTCCGGAACATATAGGCTAAAATTTGTCAAATTTACGTACATTGTTGTGGGCATTTCCCCCCGCTTCTCTCCATGTGGCTCTGCCCTTGTTGCTTTTATTACAACAAGTCTATTCTGTTACTTTATCATCGATTTTTCATCATTATCACCTCCTCCTTAATCAGTTCTTTATCATCATTGTGTTAATCCAAACAAGTTTTAATTGATTTGATTAATATGTCGTGTCTATCCCCTGTGATTTCACTGGCAAGGATTACAATATATCGATATGGTCCTAATCAATTTAGTTCATCGTTGCTCTCTTTTTTGCTCCATCAACTGGTCATCTTCCATCCCCGTCCCTACATTTTGTTTTATAAGCTCTGATCGTATACAACATTTATAAGGCTTGTTAACGATTCTATAAGATCTATTGTGTTTATTTAGAATATTGATTAAGGGAATCGGCGTGTTTAACATATTTTAAGGTTGCTTATGATTTTTATTTATGAGATCAACCGTTTCACGATTTTATAGGGTTTATTTAAAATTTTGATTCAGGAAATTGATGTGTTCATGATTCTGTAGAGTTTTGTAATGTTACTCAAGTTTATTGATAATTATGATAACTGATTAATGTGTCGGATTGAAGAAATCTTATCGATTAGCGTTAAGATCTATTGTGTTTATTTAGAATATTGATTAAGGGGATCGGCGTGTTTAACATATTTTAATGTTGCTTATGATTTTTATTTATGAGATCAACCGTTTCACGATTTTATAGGGTTTATTTAAAATTTTGATTCAGGAAATTGATGTGTTCATGATTCTGTAGAGTTTTGTAATGTTACTCAAGTTTATTGATAATTATGATAACTGATTAATGTGTCGGATTGAAGAAATCTTATCGATTAGCGTTTAGATCAGTGTTAGTTTCTTCAAATCTCATTTGTTAAAATATATTTTATTTGTTTCCTATTTATTTTATTGTTTTTGTTTGGCTTTCAAATGTTTTTTGAAGGATATTTTTGTTCTTTTATGATTATTGAAGTATTAATTTTTAGTTTTTGAAAGTAGTGGTCAAACGATAAAATAATGGAAGTTTGAATAGTTTTTCCAATAATAAAAAATGATGTAAGGTGATTGCTTTATTCAATTGAATAAAAAACTTGAATTCTTAATTCGAAAATGATTACGAAAGCTCAAATGATTTTTATGATAATAACCTTTAAAAATACGATTTTTAGTAAATTTTTTGAAACATATTATTTTAAATTAGAAATATGATATAAAATTTAATTTAAAAATTAGAAATATTAAATAAACTCTAATATAAAAACTAATCAGGTTAATCAGCGTACCTAGCTCTTGCGAATAATCATTAACGTATTTTTTTTGCATAAACATTTATAAACCAACATTATATTTAATAATACCAATGATATATTTTGTGCTAAAATTAATGTGAGAGTCTAATCTTATGATTTTTATAAAGCATTAGGCGTTATATAAGTTATGTTTATCACACTTTTCTTAAAGCTTCTTGAAAACATAACATCTTAAACTATCTGAAACTTATGATATATAAAATTTTAAAAAAAAAATACACTTTCAACTGATTATGTTTTAATATTTACAAAACTTGAAGTTGAAAAAACGTATGTTAATTAATTAAGTGTATATATGATGTGAGACAGATAATCCATTGTCACTTCCAAGTTGAGACGAGTATAATTGCTAGCAACTATGCTTCCCTGTAAAAACACCACTTGCATTTTCCTTTGACCTTTACGTTTTCTTTTTCCTTCTTCTTCGTTTTATTTTTACTTTATTCTTTTCATTATACATAGAGTAATATAGCTTTTGTAAATATATGAAATTAAAAGTTTAAACATATTTAACGTAATGAATGTAAAAATAATGTAAACTAGTTAATTATAATGCAATTTTGAACATATGAATATTACATTTTTACATGAGATTTAACATTTTATCATAATGAATGTTCATTTAACATGGTACTCCGGTTACCCAATCTAATATAGTACTCCATGGATCTCAACCATTATTAAAACGATGGTCAAAAAGTAAATGTGATTTAGAAAGATAACTAACTAGTTAATATAATACATAATTTAAGGGCTTTTAATTTTGAAGGCCAAGTATGATTGAGCAACTTGTACACCCTCTTCATCATTAGCGGTCCTTAATACAATTTTTGTATATATAAATAACTAAAAAAACAAATGAATTTCTTCAAAATATATAAGGGGAAAATGATCACAATGTACAAAGATAAATAAGATTGATAATAGATATGATATGATAGGTCCACCTTTCAATTGAGGTAAAAGGGAACCATGTGCGGATGGTCCTTGAATCATTACATTACCACCTTCTAAAAAGAATCTTATTTAATTACTAATTTACTTATGTGTTTTTCTTAATCAACCATTTAATATTTATATACAACATTTCGGGTAATTCTATACATACACTCCTTCAATTACTAATCACACACCTCCCTTCTTAATGTGAGAGAAGATTAACTTTTAATCATTGAGTCTTACGTAATTAACAAAAATCATGTGAGTAAAAACCACCAATATCACAAACACCATATTCATTGCCTATCAAATCTTTACAAATATGACATCAAAAAATATTGTCTTAAAAAATATAATAAAATAAAATCACACCCAATTTTGATTTTACTAAAATTAAGTTTTTAGATAATTTACCTAACGACCACAAATCACATCAACATTTCATTAATTATAAGAAGAAAACAAAGATTAATCATAATATATGTAAGTAATTAATCAACTTAACTCATGATAAGATTGTTGGACTGGATTTGTGTCTTCTGTTTTAGAAGTATCATCAGTTGAGCCTTTTGGCACTCCAGTTTCGAACCCAAATGCCTGCTTCTCGACCCGATCGCCTTAACGACTCTCGGAAACTCCACGAACCCTCGGATCCCACGCTTTATGTGCGGGTTTTCGGGCTCTAACGAAACCTTCCTACCATCTAATTTCAATGGATTTCGAGAAAGGACATTGCGGGTTTCCCAGCGCTTCTTGTGTTGATCTTCTTCTTCTTCTGTTTCTTGATCATGCGGACGAAGATTATGGGTCATTTTCGTAATTTCCAATTCCGATATCTTTTCTTCCAACATGATTTTAGCTTCACTGAGCTTCATTTGAACTCTTTCCTCTCTCAAAACTTCTGCCACACGTAACATCTTTCTCTCTTCTTCCATATCCATCTTCAACCTCCCGATCTCCGTCTTGCTACACGTTACTTCAGCCGCAAGCTCTTCACATACTTTCTCCAATGCCTCTCTTTCTTTCCTCTCTCCTAACAACTCCTTGTTCAGCTTCTTGTTCAATGACTCGGCCTTCTTACGAGCTTTACGTTCATACTCAAGCTGCGCTTTGAGCTCCATGATCTGACCTTGAGCAGCCTCAAGCTCCGAATCCATGAACGGCTTCACAAACGTAAGATCCCAGAAAGATGCTGCAATCTTACGCGTAGAAACAGGCAGATGAAGAAGATGGATTTGCTTCGTCTGTTGTTGGTGTTGGGGTAATTCGAGTTCGTGTTCTTGATTTTGATGGTGGATTTGAGGACAGGTAAAGAAAGGATTTTCGTACAGTTTCCAGGTTGGGGATGGGGTAGGGGTCGGGGTAGGGGTAGAGGTAGGGGTGGAGAAAGCATGATCCTTTTCATGGAATGTGGTTGTTGATCTTCTGTTGATCATCATCATCGCTATCATCATCTCCTCTTCCATCACCTTCTTTAATTTCTTATGCAAGGTTTGTTTATATATATATATACACACACACACATACACACACACAGAGTGAGTGTGTGGCTTTTGTACCTGGCAAGGTAGCAAACTTTTATAATTTATGTATACTTTATGAACAAGAGAAGAAAAGGAGGGACCTGTTTTTGATGGATGGATAGGGATTGTAAAAAGAAAGAGGAGACATCACATGCCCTTCTTTCTTTTTTTTAATGAAAGACACTCCCTCACTCACTCACTCACTCACGTCATTGTTTACCTCTTAATGGAATCATTAAAATGTCATTTTATATTTGAATGACTTTTTAATGATTCCATTAAGAAGTAAACAAACAACCTCTCACTCATCATAACCTTACCTATATGCAACTTCATTCATTTGTTACCTAAGCAAATTAATTCTAACTCAACTAAAAAAAAAAACCCATGGAATTTTGTCAAGGGGTTGTGAAGTGTATAGTAACTAACATCTATGCTACTATATCTTAGAGCATCTGCAATCAAATCCTTACTTTGATATCATTGCTTAGATATGGTAAGAATATGCCACCATGACAATTTTTGTAGGAGGTTTTTTGAAAGGACACTAGGAATTGAAGGGGAAAAGTCTAGAGAAGAGTAGTCTTCAATCATTGTAAATGTTAAAAATATCACTTCAAGTAAGTGATAAGAACTTCAGTTGATTACATGTGTGTATGTATGTTTAGATTATCGTGAAAAACTAAATTATCTTGAAAAGTATGAGATCCACTATGATTCACTAATTTTTGTATATTGAATCACTAATTTTGTGCATTGATTCACTTATTTTTTGAATTTGTGATTCACTATTTATGAATTCAAAAACTAATTAATCTATGTAAAAAAAGTAAAGAACAGTTGATTTATTTAATCCGGAATATATGATTCATAATATATTCAAAAAATGGTGAATCAATATATATAAAAATGAATTAGTGGTTCTCACAATTCTCAAGATATATTTAGCTTCTCATTTGATCTTAAATACATACACACAGAGATTGTGGTCAGTGAAAAAACTATATATAGTTGATGCATCAAATATAAGGTGTAGTTAGTATGTAGTTAGTTGGTCAAGAGGCAAAAGGGTTTGATGTACAAACTACAAAGATAGAAAGGCATTTGTACATGTTTAAGTTTTAATGGTAAGCAAGGAAAGGTAGTATAAATGGTAGGCCATTCTACATCCCACCACAACTTCAACCACATGGATTGTTCCATCTTTAGCATTTTTGTCTCTATCATCCTCCTGTTAATGTCTTCCACTACACCTATTCTATATGTTTTGGATCCAAGTATATCCGAGTGTTCTTGGTTGAAATTCTATAAAAAATGGTTTTTAATTCCATTCTTGAAATCGAAGAAGTCTTCTACGCCTCCAAAGGAGGTAGGCGTAGCCCTTTTCGGCTTTTCCTCCATGCTTTCTTCCTGCCAAAAAGAAGACGTCGGTTTTACACTTTAATTATTATAAAGCTAGTCGTTCCAAGTGGACCGAGGCAAATTCTAGTCACGAAGAGAGTAGCTGTATGAACCCCACCATCAACATGGACCCTGATAGCATCAAAATCAAATTATTTTCGACCCCTACCCATATTTCCCGGACTTTTCCTTTTTTTCCTGGTTCGATCTTAGAGTTAAGACCGTCCTAGTTAAGTTGAGTAACTTATAGACTGCAGGCTAGATAGAGGTTGTCTGCTTCAAACTCGACCCTACAAAACTGACAGGTCTCGACTAAATGACACTACTTGATTGAACATAACCAGTTTGGATCCTAAACATTTGAAGAAGTAGTGAGAGCTTAATGCAATTATGATGAGCAGTGAAACGGAGAATATAAGTATCGCTTTATTTTACCTGTGACCAAGTCCATCCAGACCAAAATTCGGAGTAGGTAGAATGAAGATTTAGCCAACATAGGTTTACACTAAACTGCTTTATTAACTAGAACAATATGAGGCCCAACAAAATGATATCGAGTACAACAGTCAGCTCTACTCCCAGGGTTTTCTAGGTCAAGACTCTAAAGAACCTGCAAAAGTTAAACAATCAGCTCGCTACTCCCAGGTTTTTCATGATCTGCATTTCGGAAGAGATGCACCCACTGATCAAAAATAAAATCAACAAGCCCAAAAGGGAAAGAATGCAAATGATTTATAAGCATTAAAATATGAAGAAAGGTTTCCATTTTCATACGGTTCTCAATCCGCATCAGTTATTAAGGAAAAAAACAACAAAAATGGCTTGTAGCCCATCATCAATCCCACAAAAATTAAAGGTAAACTAAAAATGTCACATAACATACTACATTATCATCTAATAGCTTGTAAGTCAGCAGATGCTTGAACCACCTTACCACCATAGACCTTGGGAAATCCTTATTCTGTACCCTCAACTGGCTTCATTGCTTCAACTTCTTTAAACTTTTCCAGTGACGAGATGCGTCCATCCAGAGACTTATAAAGGTCATTCATCTAAGCCAGACCACCATGGAAAACAACTTGTCAGATCTTTAAAACAGATTGCCCAATGAAATAACACCAAAAAAAAAAAAAAAAAACAATTTACACTAAAAAATGGGAACCGGCAAGAAGAATTAATAACAGGACTCTACAAACATTGGCCATGTGAACTTAAATGTACTCCCAACCCACTAGCCACTAGTCTATCTTATTACTCTTTATGTAGATGTCTATACTAATGCTTGTTTCACAGCAAAAAAATAAGTATCGTTTCATCGGTGCATCACACAACTTGAACATAAGGCAGTCGGCTTGGAAGAAGAAAATCAGCAATCCAGAATTACCCCCAGCTGCGATTTCACACATTGGTGAAAATACCGTTTTAACAATTTTAAAAATCATTGAGCTATATAACCTTGCAAGAACCAAACAAGACAGATATGATAACATCATTGCATGTGTTGATGTGCATGGGGCAGAACTCAAAATTATTCAGACATTACCCAAAGATCAGCTAAGGTGGTGATTGTTTCTGGCTTAATGGGTTTTGCTTTCCCCATTGAGCTGTCATCAGCATGCTTAACAAATAGTAGTAATCTGTCATTTAGCACTTGTTCCAGATAGAGGATCTGTCCATAAAGGCCTCTACCCAAACAAACCTACTCATAATTGCTTTTTTAAAATAGCCCATTACTAGAGTAGTTGTTCAACATAAATACTCCTTCCTTGTACCAATTTCTTGAATAGTACGATTAAAGTATTAACTTTTCATATAGTTGTATATATATCCGTTAGAGGTGGCAACTTTTGCCTAATCATGCAAACGGGCTGAGGCTCAAAAAACCTTATATATATTATTAAGCTTGTCTTATAAAAACTTGCAAAACTTTAATATAACAAAGACAAAATGTATTGTTTATAAACTTTTTTGGGCAGGCCTTGCCTTTAAAAAAATGCATTAGTTTGATATTTTTTAATTACAGGCCATTTAGGACAGCCTTGCCCATTTGGGCTGTTGGGCCAAAATTTGCCGCCTCTAATATTGTTCAACTATTATGAAATGTATGAACCTGCACAAATATTAGTGCAAGGAACATACATTACAGATCTTCCATGATCTAGCATATCAGGATTCATGAGTTCTCATCTAGAGAATTCCAATACCAATCAATTCTCCTCCAGATATGACAAAAATGTGGAGTACATAAGTACACTTGACATTGCCTTTGTTAAATTGAGTAGACTGTCACTCTCAAGTCTCAACTATAGCAAAAATATACTCTATTCTTTATGCTGCCACAATGGATCATCCTCGGTGTTGAGTTTAATGCTCATAGAATGGTGAGCAATGAAACTTAATAGGGATGTTCACCGCAATTGTTTTGGACAAAGCAAGGGCGGTGTATTAGGTGGTGCCAGAGTTAGAGGGATTGCTTTAATACGAAATATCTACACTCATTAATTTATATACATACGTACAACAAGTTTATATGAATGATATAGTCATAAACTTACATATAATATGATTAAGAGGATAACCTAGAAAAAAAAAGGAAGGACTAAAGTTCACCAACTACAATGCATTGAGGACACCTGCAAGAACCTGGTACTGTCATAGAAATAATCAATCTTCCATAGCTGGAAGGACTTTAGAATGTAGTTGTGAGGAGCAGACTCCATTCTAGGATCTAGGGACCCAAACTAAATAATGTGGTCGCCAATTAAGGGACATAAAAAATTGGGAATTATATTAAAATCACGGCAAAAGAAAAGTTTCTGGATTGGCATATTATAGTGGGCTTATAATATGGGATGAAAAAAGTGGTTAAAAAATAATAAGAAATATAACTCATCAGCTAATTGGACACTTAGATAAGTCCAATAAACGAAGAGCCAGAAGTAGAGATCAAGTTCATCCATTAAGTTTCTCTATTCTAACCACATACTACCCCTATACAAGTGGGACTTAATTAGACTGTATAACATCTCTCCCATACGGCTATACAACCTCTTCATATGATTGCATACAACTCTTATCAAACAAAGTTAAACAGGATTTGGTCTTGGAATTCCATACCATAGTTACCAGGATCGCTCCTAATTAAGGCTGTGTTCCAATTCGTGGTATGATTTCAATCCAACTCAATAGGGATCACGATTTGAATCGGTGGCACACACGATTCCCAACTTCGTTCCAATTCAATAGGGATCAAGTCTGATTAATCTTCCGTTCGTCCATCGATTGCTTCGGACGTCTTGTTGGAACTATGGAACACCCCAAATTTGTGTGCAGCTTCTCACCACATTTAGCAACAAATAAAAGCTTAGAAGAATTAGAATATCAAAGATTGTTATTTTTTTTCTGTCTATAATGAGTGTCATTGCATTGCCAGGTTCAAAAAATCGTCCCTAGTTCACATCAAGCAGAAATAAACATCGCAATGCACTGGAACTCATAATAGTAAAACAAAAATAATGATATTTGATATTCTAATTCTTCCAAGTTTTTATTTGTTCCTAAATGGCTAAATATGTTGAGAAGCTGCACAAAGAATTGTAAAAACACATAAAAACACGATATTTGTGTGGTTCGGTCCAAAGAATAACCAATGTTCACAGCCACACTAGTGAGTCGCTTTGATTAATTTTGGATGTAGAGATACAATTACATAAGGATCATAAACACACACACACACACATACATAACCCTTCTCGTACTTATAGCTGTTCCCTTTCCCTGCCCTTTCCATTTCTTAGTGAAATAAATAGAGTGCTGAGACGTAACAAGAAACCCGAATGAGCTTGGGGCAAAAGAACTAGGCCCCCCGGTCTTGGATTTCCTAGCGGCAAATAATTTCTCCGGCCACAATCAGACACCCCAACTTATCAAAATGTTCCATCTAATGGCATAACCTTCCCATATTCAGAAAATAACCCCTACTTCACACCAGCTCATCAATATTATTTACTAATTCCCGTCTAGATGTGCAAAGCTGAGAAAGAGGGCAACAAGATGTCCAGATCATCCTTCAAAGGTGACATCTTTACATCCGTACATACACAGATGATGTCCTTTAATAGGTGCAGCTCAACAGACAAAGTCTTACACATCTATTTATCAATAGAAAGATGACATTGATAGATCTTGATGTCTCTGACAATCACTTGGCACAAATAAGCCACACATTTTCCCTAATACAGAGTTATCCTCATGCTTTACAAAAATATAATCCAAGGCTTGGTTGATGCATAATATAATTCAACAGTCGCCTGTATAAAAAACATCAAGTTTTTTTTCGTAATTCATAACTGATAATACACTGAAGATCAAATAAGTTTCCTAAGAAATTTGACTCTATGTCATATTAAACAAGGCGTCCGCTGATAAGTTATTCAGCCACCTAGGGTTCCGATCTCGAGCTTCTACGCAATCAAATTATATTTATAATAGCGCCTATTGGTACAAGAACAAAGAAATACTCATTGATTTCCAAACAAGAAGGAGTGAACTATGTTACATACCGCGATACACAACACAGGTGGTAATGAACATAATTGATACAGAAAGTAGAGGGAGAGAAGCGAAGAGAATACCTGTTCAGACATAGACTGATGAGCGACCTTGTAATCCTTGTGAAGAAAATATAATCCGCCGGCTGAGGCCACCGCAGCGCCGGCGAAGAACGAAGCGAATCTCACCCTGAGTACGTAACCCATGAGTTCTCCGATTCGATTGTCCCGACGAAAAAATGAGGAATAATGGAAGCAATGGGCCGATCCGATCATAATTGGGCTTTATGTATTGGGATTACGTAATTGTTTTAATTTACAAAAATTCAAGCCCAATATGGCAACGATTTTAGACTTGAGAGAGTGGTTAAACATTTAAACTGTTACAACATTGTCTTTCATTACTTTTTAATGAAATTATTAAAGAAAATATTTTATAAAAAATATTGATTTTAATTTCTATTATTAGTGAATAATCAAACGGCATCTAATCCAATCTTAAAATTAAAATTTATGTTTAAATAATTGGGGTTAGAAAGAAGGTAAAATGGGGTTTATATGTTAGGTGTGTAATAATACGAAAGAAATCATTGTCCGAATGCATTATTTTTTTAGGGATGAATATAAATTAAAGCAGTGATGTATATTAGATCTAAAAAATATGTTTATTTTGATGGTAGAGCATGAGTTATTCAATCTAAAAGTATTGTTTGTTGATTTGTTAAAGCAACAAAAGGGGCAGAGCGACTTAACCAAATGAATTCTATCTTATATTAATTAACTAGAATATTTCTAGGCATCGCAAAAAAATCCATACCCGACGGGGAACCCGTAACTCGACCCCGATTTGACCGGGGAATCCCCGAGTTGACCGGGGATGGAGACGGGGACGGGGAATCCCCGATTTAAATTAACGGGGATGGGGCGGGGATGGGAGACACTTTAATCCCCGACCCCGCACCCGAACCCGAACCTGACCCCGATTATGTTTTATGTTTTAATATAGGTTATTATATATATTTAACTTTACAATGTAAATTATTCATACAAATTATATAATATATTAAATATTATTGTATATGACTTTTCTATACTCTAAAATACTATTTTTTTTTTCATTTTAGTGGTTTTATAAATCTTTTGCAAACATTTATTTGTTTTAGTTTCATCATAAATTATAAATTATATATGTAAATAACTCAAATATGTTTGAATTGATTTGTTTTAAAGTTTATTTACATAAAATTTTCTGCTAAATTACTATTTATAGTTTAAACTTAATAATCTTTTAAGAACTTGAAAAACCTGATTTCCCGACGGGGATCCCCGATCCCCGATTGGGACGGGGATGGGGATAGAAACTCATTCCCCGACGGGGATAAGGGAGAGGATTAAGAAGCGGGGATGGGATTGGGAACTAAGTTGCCATGCCTATATATTACCCGTGTACTACACGGAATAGTAAATAACTTGTTTTTCCAAAACTATATATATATATATATATATATATATATATATATGTATATATATATATATATGAAAAATTATTACGGAAACTACAAATAAAATAGCAATATCATACTGTTAAAGTGATCATAGAAAATATATAAAATGGGTTAAATGTAAAATACATAACTAAAAATTAAATAATAACCAAAAATGGGAAAAAAGTATAGAAGCTAAGAAGTTTGGATAAGAAGCCAACAAAAGATGTGAGTTATAGACTCAAATTTCCAAAATAATAGGAGTTATAGACTCAAATTTAAATTTGAAATCCTAAATAATAGGAGGATATTTTATTTCTAAATTAATTTAATTAATGCAATTATCTATCTATACTATTAAAAGAGTAACTAAATACCACATGGCATGCTCTCATTTAATTTGCCACATGTCGTTCTCTTCTTTTGCCACGTCATTTACAGATTTTATTTTTAAATTCTAAAGCAAATCAAATCTATGTAAATCTAATATGGAGTAATTTTATAACTAACTAACTAAAATTAAGCTAACTTTATTCATATAATTATTATATTATACATATATATATAAATATCAATTTCTAGAATTAATCCATGTATTACATGGGTAATAACCTAGTTATTTTAATATGGAAATTATAGATTATACACGTGTCGTATTCACGTTATGCCAAGTGGCATTCTAGTTAGGTGCCAAGTGGCATCTATTTACTCTTTTAATAAAATAGATAGATTAGTAAAGAAAAATGATACCGGTCATGTTAATATTAATTACCAAAGAAAACTGAAATTATTCACTTGAATTTATTATGACTTCTCATAGAATTTTATTAAAACATGTTATTTTTATGGTGGTCTGAATTCGGGGATCATCGTTGACATCAGCCACGAAGCTAATCTAAACTTATTCTACTTTCGATCTCTCTGCTTTTGGAATGAACAACGATCGAGTAACACATCTGATGCCAACTCTGGTTCCATATCCACAAAAAAACGTGAGTGTGTTTAATTTAAGGTTTTCCATCAAGACCAGGTTTGTATGTGCGTAATCATCGATTATGTGTGTGTTCATCAATTAGGGTTTCTCTGTGTGTGTGCGCGCGTATGTATTCAAATTAGGTTTATTGATTGTGTGTATGTTCAACGCTTGTGCGTGCTCATCGATTGTGTGTTCATTAGTTGTTCATACATCTGATTCATTAGTTGAGGTGTAATCTTGTTTGATTGTGTGTGTTTTCGGATTAGTTGATCTGAAGTTGAGCTTTGTTCATGATTTAGGTTACCGAAGATGTGATTCGCATGATTTTTGGGTTTGAATTCATGTTTTGTATTTATCGATTTATGTATCGTCCTTTTCATATTTATAATCTTTAGATTTTCTGTATGAGTTGGTTTCTGAAGATGGGGTTCGTTAGACAAGAGGGGTCGTCAGTTAAGTGAGTTTGCCGGAAAGAATGTTCGTCAAAGAGGAAATGTTGGTCAATAGATTGTAACCGCTTCGGGTTCTTATCAAGGATCTCCATTGGGTCCCCGCAGGTTTCGGGTTTTCATTTGGTACCTAATAAGACTACCCGTTAGTATCTTTCGTTTCCCGTTTATATACATGAACTCGAACCCAAAACCCGTTCAAAAAATCAAAACTAGCAATTATTCAAACGATATCAAACATGCTTTTAACAATAAAAAAATGAAATGATATATGAAATATGAAATATAACCAAATGAAAGTAAATATGACACGTTTGCATTAACATAGATAACGATTAACTTTACAATCACATTAACAACCAAAAGTACTTAGATATTAATCATAAGTTATTTTGTATGTATCAATAAATAACATAAATACTATCGGGACGGGGATTGGTTCCGAACTCGTACCCGATAAAATCCCCGATAAGAATCCTGAACCGTTCCAAAAAGTTTGGGTTTTCCCTTTGGGTTCAGGGTTTTTTTTGTCATTCCTAGTTGCAAGCCTTAATTTTTTTTTATAGAAAACCATCATGCCTTTTAGTCAGTTGGAGTTTTTTGTACAATGAAAAATGGTTGTGGATTTTAATCGCAAAAATAATCCAACTTCAGGTTGTTTGTGCAGATTTCCCTTATATCATTTTGATTTTGTTTTTTAAATTTATTGGTTTCATTGGTTTCTATGTTGTTGCTTTTAATTTCTTTATCAATTAATTATGTTTCATTTATCCTAAATATGGATTAATGTCAAGTCTTCATTTTTTAAATAACAAAGTTACATTTGTTTTGGTCATCTTGTAACCAATTTTATTATCAAAATTAAAATAAAAAAAAATGAGATAATTACAAAAATGGTCACTGTGGTTTGTCCTAAAATTTGGATTTGGTCCCTGAACTTTCAATTTTGCAGAAACGATCCTTATTTTCATAGTTTGTTTGCAATTTTGGTCCCTCAACCTATTAACTTTTCTAATATGACCAAATTACCCTTATTTTGATGCAAACTATAGGGACCATTTCTACAATTAGTTTTTTTTAACTCTTTTTTATTCTTAATTAAATAAATCATTTTTTAGTGTTACTTAAATTTAATAAACTATAAAAAATAGAAAAGAATTATTTAATTATTTATGTTGGTTCATAATCTATTTAGATAATTTTAGTCTTAATTAATTTTAATTTACTATAATTAAAGTGTAAACCATTCAAAATTTATAATCAAAAAAATCATTTATGAGGTTTCATAAATAAGAAAATTTTTCTCTATAAGTATTTATACTGTTTCATACATTTATAATAAAAAATATTTAGGTTGATCAAACCACAAAGACCGTTTATGTAATTTATACTACTTTATTTTTAGTGTTAATTAACTTTAATAAATTATAAAAAAAAATTATTTAAGAGCCAATAGTTTAATTAAAGTTAAAAATATTAAAGAACTTAAATAAATAATAATTTAACATTTAATTTGACCGAGTTAAAAAAACTTTCAAATGGTCTAAGACAACACAAATTTTTTTTATTTAACGTATCATTTATTCTATCGTTTTAATTTTTAATTACACCAAAAACGATTTAAAATTTAAGGTCCATATAACATCTTTGAGATTCATGATTAACAACTTTAATTATCAAACTTTGGTTTGTCAGACATTTACATAAAAATTGAGAAATATAAATAGGTTTTTAATCTTTTTTCGTCTTTTAATTTGACTTTTCATTTTAATCCGATTAAATCGACACCTTAAAAGTTTAAACCATTTAGATTTATCACTTTACCATTATCACATTGCTTTGATACAAATGTGAATGGATTATAAAATAGAATTTTTGGCCGATTTTATTTAAGAAGAAAGTAAAATATATTTGACCAACAAACATATCATTATTATAAATTTATGAACCAACTTAAATAGTTATAGAGTCAAATATTTTTATAATATATTATATACGAAACCTGTAAAAAATAGTTTCTAAACATAAATGATTTTTTCGATTATAAATTTTGATTGGTTTACACTTTGAGTATAGTAAATTAAAATTAATTAAGACTAAAATATTTAAATCATTTATGAACCAACATAAAAAATTAAATAATTATTTTCTTTTTTATAGTTTATTAAATTTAAGTAACACTAAAAAATAATTTATTTAATTAAGAATAAAAAAGAGTTAAAAAATTAATTGTAGAAATGGTCCATATAGTTTGCATCAAAATAAGGGTAATTTGGTCATATTATTAAATTTAATAGGTTGAGGGACCAAATTTGCAAAAAAACTACGAAAATAAGGACCGTTTCTGCAAAATTGAAAGTTCAGGGACCAAATCCAAATTTTAGGACAAACCACAGGGACCATTTTTGTAATTAACTCTAAAAAAAATACAAAATCCAACATTATACTAAAACAAGAATCACCAATGGTTTTCTTTGAACATTTAAAAAAGGTATACGTCAACGCACAAGACATAGAGAAGCAAGTCCATTCAGCTTCTTGTTCTAGTCTCTGGTTGTTACTTTTTTGTCTTAGATGATTTTGTCTTAGTTTTGATGGTTTCGTTTGTTTATATTTGTTACTTTTAACTGTTTTGCAATGACTTTTATATTAACATTTCAGCTATTATTTTGTTGTTTTTTTTCTATAGTTTTCTTAATCTCAAATTTGTTTTCTTAAATTTTTATATTTGTTGTTTTACTCATAATTTTTGGTTTTGAGAAAAGGGAAACAATTCATAAATATGAGTTTTTACAGATATGTTGCCGTTCATTATAATTTTCTTAAAAGATCATGGTTGTTGGATTCTTCTTCTTTGTGTTTTGTCGTTAACACTTTCCGAAAGGAAAAACTATTTGCGTATCTCTCTACGTGCATGTTATATATTTTACAAATAACATATATATATATATATAGCCAAGAGCACTGTGTTTTTGATACAATGAAAACATTAATTGATTCAAAGACGAATACGAAATAAACTAATCAAATCAAGTGAGAATGGAGAAAATACAGAAACCAATTATAGTGTGTTATTACTATAAATTACAACTATAAAATGAAATAAAACTAAAGTGTTTATACTATACCAAAGTCAAGAAGACCGCTACGTACTTTCGTATCTGAAATTTCTTTGTCTTTCAACATGTCTTCCTTTTAAGTCGTCAAGTATTTAAATCTTGTTATCGGTTGTATATATACATACTAAAACAATTAACAACACATAACAAGAAACACAATATTTACAACGGGTAGACATCTATCTTCTCGTTGTTTCTCAAAAGGAGACAAGAACGCAGAAAAGTTAATTTATTTACTGTCTTTACATCATATCTCCTTTTTTCCAACTATGGTATTCGATCATATTTGGTTGATTAGCTTCAAGACACTTAAACCAGATATAACTGTCGATACAGTATAACGAATATACAAAGCATAATTTCAAACCTAAAGGATCTTAATATGGAATATTGTTGCATGACACATGAAAACCTTGCCACAAGAAGGATTAAAAATTGGGAGTTTTTTCATATATAGAGTTAGTTTTTCATGGTGTTGTGGTGGTGAATTATTCATTAAAGATAGTGGTTGAGGTGAGCATTAATGTCCAACAAATTGGTCAAAGATTGAATTCGATGTAGACATCCTGCAACAAGTTGCCTGAATCCAGTCGCTAGTACTTTTTTTTATTGATTCTAATATATATACAATAGTACTTTCTGACTCAACAATTCTACCCTCATTTACGGAGTTTTAACTATTAAATATCTTTCATTAATTTTCATTCTATGTATTATTATTTAATAACAAAATGTAGAACTAATTGGGAGCTTCGTCAATGTCATCACAGCTGCCTAGAACACCAAAATGCATTAAATAATTCTACGTATTATTTGATTTTCAGAACCCATTACATTATGTTTATACGTTAGACTCTTCTATTACATATTAAGATAGCTATTAACATATGCCACTTTTTTGAATTTACCATAGTCACAAGTTCAATTTTACTTTAAATTAAACTTCTATTTCAATAACTATTTGAAAGTCGAAATAAGAAATCTAAAAGAAGTGATATTGGTGTAAAATATGATGACGTACACAATATTAATAATAAAATGCTATATGTGGGATCATGAATGTTATCTCTTCTCAAATGTTTTAGTTATGGAACATTAGATTTATTAGTTTTATAATCGGTTAAAAAGTTGTAAACTTCTAATTTTTGGACTTGTTACGTGGAATTTTCATATAAGTTGAGAATTATAAAACTATTGCTTTTTTAATTAACCGTTAGTTGGATTAGGTTCCAACGGTTTAAAGTTTGAAAGTTCGTTAATTGGATGAATAACGGGGAAGTGAACGAGTTCAAATAGCTAGGACTTACTTCTATTCCTTTCATTCCAAACCAAATCCCTAAACTTGTGTGTGCGCGTGTGTGAATCGTGAACCGCAAGAAGAAGAGAAGGAGATCAATAAATTTAATAAGATTAAGGCTTCAATTGTTCTTAAAGTCCATCACCATCATCATAATATATCATCCTTGAATTTGAGGTAAACAAACTCCAAATCTTTGAGTTAGGAAGTGTTATGTATAGGAAATCAAGTTGGTGCGATTTGGTATGTGTTATTATGTTATAACCGAGTATTTTGATAAGTTAATTCTGCAAATCGATATACGGTTTTATACATTGGTTGTTACTGAAAACAAAGTTCTAGAATTTGCTATGTAATCACGATGAGCTAAGGCAGTTGAGGGTAGGTCTTAAACCAAGACTGAAGGAACTCGGCGACGATGAGTGTTCAGTCGGGATCAGGAGTTTGGGCCTGCGATGGGATTGCATCCGTGATAGGGACGATGCGACAGTGATTGTTGGGACGCGATCGTATTTTATATAAAAATTATTAGTTATTAGTAGTCTAACAAATTGCTATATACATAAAAAAAACATTTAAAACAATGATATTAAGACATGTTCATATAACTTGAATAAAACAATTAATTTCAAAACTATATTTATCTGAAAGGGCATTGCTAACGCTTATTATTAATAATCACACATCCTCACACTCACATATTTTTTTGTTAATGACGTGAGACACAGTAATTAAACTTAAGCAGACTTTAGCCTCTCACCATTTTTTCCGATCATCGGTGAATTATGAGGCCCTATCAAACTTGGGGCCCTGAGCGGTCGCACTTACTGCACACCCTCAGGACCGGCCCTGATCAAGCGATCGTCATACACAGTTCTTCTCGTGTGATGCACAATGAATCAAGTGATCGTGATGCATAATTCTTCATATGTGATGCACAATCCTCTCCATATGGTTTCCTGTGCAAATTGGTTTTCCATTGAACCCACTCCTATATATATATATATATATATATATATATATATATATATATATATATATATATATATATATATATATATGTTTGTGGCTAGACACCTTGAATAAATTATTCTGCTTGGTGTGTTATATCATATCGATCTCCGACATGATCACCAGGCAACACATGGTGCTTCACCATCAGTGGATCCTCTTCACAGTTGTCACCAACAAAACAAAACTTAACCCTCAGCTCGCTCCATTCATTCATCGCCATATATGCATCATATCATATTCATTCACATTTGAGACCATCGACCGATCGAGTGACCATTTTTCAACAATATTTGACTTTTTTAAAGATGATTTTAATTAAGAAGGGTTTGACTTTTTTGACATTAATATGCTAGCTAGCTAGCTGCTACAGTGTACAAGGCTTTGACTAAGTTTACAGCGACTCATGCATGCATTATGAAGATGGTAAGGTGGCAGCTGCAGGGTGGGTTATTCTTAATTTCTCTTGCGCTCTTCCTTGATATAGGATCCCTCAAATATATGTGCATTGTATTCGATTTGATTGGCCATCAATTTTGAATGTTATATATACGGGAGAACTGTTTAAAATAACAAGCAAAATTTTCTTTTTTAATTTCTTATTATAGCAATCTCGCAAATTTTGTATCAAATAAAGAAACCAACTCTTTGTTCATTCCCGATTATAACAATGAGTTTTATTTTTTATCATTTAATATATTGTTTAAAATAACAACCTACTTATTGTTTACCGGTTAAATGATATTTTGACATTCAATATTTCGCTATCATATTTTAAATTTACATCTTCGTAACTATTTTTCAAAATAATATAACGCGCTATTTTTTTTTAATATATTATATCATGACCAGTCTGATCGATCTATAAATGTATAAATATTGAACATTTAATCAAATGTCGAATGATGAAATACAATAGTAGTCATATAATGTTAAAGATATATGTAATGTTGAATATATGATATATATGAAATACAATAGTCTTAACATATAAAATGCAGTGTTGAATATATGATATAATGTGTTTGGCAATGAGTTTTAGGTGTTCCAACTTTTGATTTATGAGTTTTTGGTCAAACAAAATTATCTTTCGTCCCTTCAAATAATTATAAACTACAAATTTAACTAATATCAATGTTTATTTATGTCATTTAATACTAACACCTACAACTACTTTTATTAAACAGATTTACAAAAACAAAAAGTTCCATCTCCTTTAAAAAGCTACAGTTTCCAAAAGCTACAGTTCACAGCTCCAGCCAGTGGTGCCAACCATACCCATAATGTTACTTCGACATTGAAGTTTAGGGTTCACATGAACCACCACTGATAGACAGATCTACTGTCGATCTTAAGGAGACAAAAGCGCCATAAATCAAATAAGCATTGGATTCAATGGTGGTTATTCTCAACGAGTATGCTCTGCTTAAATGGGGGTATCGAAGGTTGCCTAATGTGGAGTCGTTGATGGTGGTTCATATCGATAAGGGTCCTTTCATTCAAATGGTGAGTGAATCAACGATGGAAACGTACAATGGTGAATTGGTCTACATATAGAGGGTGAAAGAGAGAGAGACGACATAGAGGGTGGGGGAGAAGAGATGTACGGTTTCAAAATTATGTTTGAATCAATGCTTTAGGATTGTTATATATAGTTTGTTTTATTTATTTAAATCAGATTTGTGTGTTTTGGTTGAATTTTAAATTCGTTGTTGTTATTGGTAAAAATGTGAAAATGTATTACTATTTTTTATGATAAAAAGTTATGGTAAACTGTTTTATAGCATGTTTATAGGTAAATAGTGACCATAATCGGTAAAAAAAAATACAAAAGTTTATGCTATTAATAATTAACAATATAAATAATGTGGCTATAGATGGAAAAAGTACAAAAATTTGTTGCTATTTATAGCATGTTTATAGATAAACATCTTTTAAAGCTTTCGCACGTACATATTACTTATTTTCATGGTTCAAATACAATGAACCCAATAAAATTTATATAATTATACTACATTAGGTGGCCATAATGAACACAATAAAACATGCATATGTAAAAGTCTGAGAATGTCATCAACCCATTGAATCTTATGTACAATAATTAAATTATGCGATTTCAATGAATTGAATCCACTAAATGTATAAATACTTTATTTTCATTTTGGTTCAAAACTTGTATATATGATATATATTTTATTTCCATTGGTACTTACATTGTTCAAATATATAAATAGTGTTCAAAAGAATACTTGTGTGTTTATATATATATATGATACGAATGATACGAGGAATTAAATAATTATGAGAAATATGAGAAACAATTTTTTTCGGTCCACATCATATTTTTATTATTTTTTTGGGGCCTATTAATTTTATATTTTATGTTAAATCATTAATAAACGAAATGATTCAGTACATTATTTTTTGACTCAATATTTTTTATAAATATTTGATTCAACATGTTTTTTGGGCTTATTGCTAAAAATAGAAACAAGTTTATGCATTTTTATCATTTATAGCAACATTATTTATTTATTATCATTAATAATATCAACTTTTACATTTTTTATCATTTATAACAAAACTTAAAAAAGTTGTTGCTATAATAAAAAAAAAAATACAAAAGTTAATGCTATTAAGAATAAAAAATACAAAAATTAATGTTATTCATATGAAAAATGCAAAAGTTGATGATATTAGTGATAAAAAATAAATAATGTTGCCATACATAATAAAAAAAATCAAAAACTTGTTACTATTTTTAGTAACCCTATTTTTTTAAATAAATATTTGATTTTCTGGTGTATAAAGATATAAAATTACGTACGTAGGAAGCATACATAGCAGGTGGCATTTAAACAAGTTATAGATTTGGAAGGGAGTCAGCTAGCCATCCAGTCTCGATTGTTGAGACCATTTAGTGAGTTTGCAGAGTTGTAGTTGGAACAACTCATGACATTTATAGGAACCACACCGTACCTTTCACTTAAATCTTTCCTAACTTTCAACTTCAATTCGATCTTTATTACCTGTCACCGACTTCACTTGCATACTTAGACTCCACTCGTCTGTCGATTCGACTCTATCTATATTCTATATATATTAATAAAAGAAAACAAATTTGAACAAGTGTCACTCTCTAATGATATAATTTTTTCATTTTCCCGCTCTTTTTCCTAATTTAGCACATTTTACAATTAGTTTATTTCAACAAAAAGTCAATAAAATTTGTTTCCTAATTTTGCAACTCTATTAATCAAACACATTAATTTATATAAAATGTATATAAGTAAAAAAGAAAAATACATAACTATTAGTTATCTAAAATAATATAAGAATACTATTATTATTCATCAATAATTTTTTTAAACTTTTTATTTTTAATTTAATTCATATAAATTGAGATCTTAGTTTATATAGAATATAATACTTATATACTTCACTATAAATTAATATTTATAGACTAAAAATAATAGATAGTATTTATCTTTTTAAAAAAATAATTATATTTATCTCTTATTATTATTTATAGATTAAAAATAATAGAATGAAGCATGTGTAAGAAATATACACATATTCATACAATAATATTAAATTAACCAATATTAGGTTGATGGAACATGAATACACATATTCATTGTTTCAAAGGTTAATTATGTTTATTTTTGTATTACTGCAACATTTTTAGTCTAAAACTAAATAAACAATCTGAATTCATCATAGATCTGAATTTAGACTTTGGAGCATTATAAGAGACTCTTAATGAAAAACAAACAAGGCCTATGTATCTTATTAAAACATTTATATGTTTGACTGTTTATTTAACTTGAATTTATAATCAATCTAATCTAATTTCAAATTCAAAATAAATCCAAATTTGAATATTATCTTATTTATATTATTCAATTATAGAAATACTTTATATGTTTATTAATTTATTATAATAAAGATTTTGATAAATTGATATACTATCCATACATATCATATATATTTAAGGTGTTATACACATATATTTAAGGTGTTATATTCTGTTACCGTATGTAACAACATATTGTAAGATTGTATGAATGAGATAGCAACACAATTATATATTTTTAATATTTATAACAATATTTTTTCAAGTTTTATTTCACACGTTGTTGTAAATATAAATAAAAAACAATTATAAAGTGCATTGTTATATTTTTTTTACATTTAGCTAGGTGTGGCGATTTCGACCCAACGGGTCAAATGAACGGAAGTCATGGAACTAGGGGTGAGCATGGATCGGTTTTTGGCAAAAACCAAAAATCAAACCGAAACTTCGGTTTTAATATTCAAGAAACCATTCGGTTTGGATTTTTAACGGTTTGGTTTTTCGGTTTTTATTTCGGTTTCGGTTTTTCTGGTTTTTCTTTGTTCATGCTTTTCTATTTCAAGTTTTTCTTTCCAAACCAAAAACTACACACACATATGTATATGGATACATAAAATCAATATATATGATAATTTATGTATTATTTCACAAACAAGATTTAGACATTAAATCATTGTATCATTCAAAATCACGACAACATACAAATGCGATAATAATAACAACAATAATAATCATCATCAAATATTCAAAGTGAGTTTTAGCATGTTAGACATTTAAAAGTTAAAACTTTCAATAAATACTTTAATGAAAAAGTGTAAAGAAGGAATATTATTTACAAATTTTAAAATTATAAAACCTCGGTTCGGTTTGGTTTTTTCGACCACCAAACCGGAATTTTTGGTTTTTAAAAATTCAAAGTCCAAACCAATCCAAAGTTCAAACAGTTTGGTTTTTTTGTTCCAGTTTTTTGGTTTTTTTAGGTTTCAGTTTGGTTTTTGGTTTTTATGCACACCCTAGACGGAACAATTAAAATGACTTGTAGTAAAAAAACCAAGTTAGAATATAATTCTTTATAAAAATTGATGTATTAAACAAATTATTTTTGAATTTTTTTAAAAAAATTATGTTAAATTTTAATGTTTTGATTGTAGACCTGTGTATTTTTTTTTTTTTGAACGGCAAACTATCCTAGTCCTACTCCTAAACTATTCCTTTACCACCAGACTTACTTACTCCACCTAAATATCAACTTGCCTCCGACGAGGATCGAACCCGTGACCTCTCGCTTACAACTCCACACTCTGACCTGTGTATTTGAATGAGTCAGAATTTTCACAGCGACATTAACCCATTAATTTGAGAATTAAAAGCGGTAACGTACTATGGAAAGGAAGTGAGAAAGACAAAAAGAGTACGACGACTAGGTCGCATTCACATGGGGTATATGTATTTTCATAGCTCTTTTATTTTTGTGTCACTATCAAAGTAAATCTATAACAACCAACAAATTTAGGATTGGAATATGATATAAATGACATATAATTAATTAACAAAATTTAATGGTTGCCATAAATTACTTCTAAAAACACATTTAATTAACTGGATTAGTACCAAACTTCACAAGGATCCAAATTTTGAAAATTTATCGACTAAGTCCCTAAAATTTCTGATAATCAATCTACTACTACATAATAACTTAACAATCTAATCGATCAATCACAAACGCGATTATAAACTTCACGAGACGATCTTGTAATTACGTAGATAGATAGACACAACCTTTGATAGCTTAAGGCTTGTGATTATGAAGCTCGCGAACGTTGATGGGGAAACAAATGTTTTTGTCGCCATTTAGCATATGTTGAGCAATGATGAAATTTGCCGCTTGTCCGGGGTGGTATGCATCCCAGAATAGATACTTTGATCGATCTTGGCAAAGATTTGAGCTAATTTCTATGCCATCTCCGATACGAAAGCATGTAAACGGAGGAAAGTATCCTCCGCAACAAGGTTCGTTAACATTCTCGAATCCTATACATATAAATCAAGTAAAATGTAACAATTTGATCATACCCAAGAAGCTTATAGTGAATCATAACATGTCACTAAAAGTAAAGTTATCCTATACTTATATTTGTTTAGTGACAACTCTTAAAGTGTGTGAGTAGATAGTTTTTGGATTTTATTTTAGGGTTTAATATGAAAAAAACCAACATGTTTTTCACGTTTTTACGGTTTAGTCCATCAGTGTTATTTTTTGCCAATAAAATCCTTAAGTAACATATTTGTAACCAAAGGGCTTCTAGCCTAGCGATATCTGGTGTTTTAAGGTGACCTTAAGATGGAGGGTTCGAGTCTCATTGTGGACAAATGTGTAGATTTAGGAGTAGGGTTAAATATATATATATATATATATATATATATATATATATATATATATATATATATATATATATATATATATATATATATATATATATATATATATATATATATATATATATATATATGATTTAGGTTCAAGTGAGTACCACCTCTAATGCAGCGCACCAGAAGGTACCATCCATAAAAGTAATTTTTTTGAAATTTTTTTTCATGAACATGTTCTAATTAACATTACACAGATCATCTGTGAATTTCACGCAAATCCGAGCACTCTAAGTGCATGAAAACACGCACCACATAAATGCACGTTCACATACATTCAAAATTATGTAAGTGTGTTTTCACATCATTTTTTAAGAGCTAGGATATGTGAATGTATGTGAAATTTATATATGTTCTTCATAATGTTAATTAAAACATGTTTATGAAAAAAAATTTTAAAAAAAGTTTTTTTAAAGCTGATACCTTCTGGTGCGCTGCATAAGGGTGGTACTCTCTCGAACCATATTCTATATATATATCGTTTGTGATTTTAAAATTTTTCTTTATTTTTTCAAAAAAACTTTCAAGTTTGTGGACTTTTCAAAGAAAAATAATGAAAACATGTTAGTTTTTTTATAGAGAAAGACATGGTTGATTATGAAAAAAAAAAACAAAACTTTTTTGAAAATGGGATTGAAAACAATAACTTGAGAACTTTCTTAGTAAAAAATAACACGAATGAACTAAATCGCAAAAAACACGAAAACATTTTAGTTTTTTTTTATATTAAACCCTTTATTCAATTGTGTTTTTCCTAGGAGTTTTTTACTTTTAGCGACATTTTTTCCAATGTTACTAAACGACATTTATCTTGTGTAGAATCGAATTATAATCAAGGTTGGATTTGTGATTAATACCGTAGTCGCGATAATTTTTGATCATCCCATGTATGACATCGTAAGAATTCGCGTACACGAAAATGGAACCCGAGCTCTCCATCTCTTGATTTAAACCATGTACCGCTACCCGCAACTTTTCATTGTACGCACGGATCACTGTATTCATTTCTTCGTGGCATTCTCCTGCCGGTAGAGCGTGTGCTCCACGGACAAAGGGTAAGCACCCAAGAGGTCCTATGTCTACCACAACGATCTTTCGAGCTCCTAGCTTATGCAATCGCTGCACCAAAAGTAACGTTACGATCCAATTAAATTAAACGATCGATTAAACTTTCTAATGAAATGTTAACGAATAATCGATCGGTACCCTGAGATGTAAAGTCATATTAGTGACCATGGCGTCTTGTAAATTAGCAGGGGACATATCGTGAGTACTAACGAAAGGAAGATTTCGTAGGAAAAGATAAGTTATGATATCGTTGGATCCGCTCGTTAACGAGAAGATCGCATTCTTTAGAAGATCTTTCGTACCATTTTCTCCCATCTTTTCGACCATTTGAGCTCTACTTTGTTCAAAGTAATCGATTTGTTTTCTCAACGGAATACGAGCGATCTGCATAAGGTAAGTTTATAACTTCACAACACAAAAATGAATCGATTAACCCACGAATCTATATATGAATTAACGTACGTAGAGGGCACCCGTTTCCTCTAGTATCCCCGAAGCGCCAGAGGCAAAGCTTATGCCTCCAAGAACCGCGTTAGACAACGCGTCACTGGCTAGAGATGGTGAAGGCAATGTCTTGGCTCCCAATGCTTGCGCTAAACGAATTAGCCCGAAAACAAACATCATCTTTTTGCATCATCGATCGAGAAATTGTACTTAATTAATTAAAGCATGATTAATTATAGGGTTTATTATGAAACAATCCAACATGTTTTCACGTTTTTTGCGTTTTCGTCCCTCAATTTTATTTTTTTTCATAAAAAACCTCAAGTTGTTATTTTCTTATTGGTTTAGTGAAATTTGGACATTAGACCCCGGTTATAATTTGTGAACCAGGTTCTAAAAACCTGAAAAACCGGGTTCTAATGTCCAAATTTCACTAAAACAATAACAAAAGAATAACTTGAGGACTTTTATGGAAAAAAATAACATGGGGAGACGAAAATGCAAAAAACATAAAAACATGTTGCTTTTTTTCATAATAAACCCTTAATTATACGATAAATATGGTTAATTAGGGGATGGGGTTAATTTAGTACCAATAATGTCAATGATGGTGTAACCATTTGTGTATCTTCCAGTTGGTTTGCCACCTGAAGGCGTAAAATCGATGCCATAAGGAGAGTAATCGGCTTTCGAGAGACTTGGCAAGTAGTTATTGTTTCCAGCATCAACAGCGGAGTCCCCGAACGCAAAGTTGGTGTAGGAAACACAACACGAAACATGAATCAAACACGAAACCGCGAGAAGCAACGAGCGAAAACTCATATCGGTTTTTCGTTATATTTAACTTGTTATTACGTATTAGAAGATGGAGTAGCAAATTTATAAAGGATTTCGTCAAGTAAATAAAATCAAAGTTTGTTGCCAATGTGGTAAGTAAGCTTAGGAAAGCACACATGTTGCATGACAAACTATATCTAAAAGAAAAGATACTTGAACAAGTCTAAATGAAATGGTCTATTATTTGTACTAGCTACCGGCTGATTCACCCTCACCGGCCGGCCAACACCAATGACGACGGAGATTCGCCGGAATATCTCTAATGCCATGGAGGATTTGCAGTAACTAAACTGGCCGGTCAAATTATAATAGGCACGACAAAAGGAAAAAAAAAAAAAAAAAAAAAAAACTTTTTTATTAAGTGTCAGTGTTTGAATCGATAATACATTATTTCGTTTGATTTGATCATTCAATCCTATTTTATTACACCGCAATTATTTGATTCCGTGGAATATAGGTTCAATGTATTTTTTTTATTTAAATTTCATGAATTTCATATCATGTTGGAGTTTTGAATTCTCGTATTAATATACATGTTTATTACGATAAATTGTTGCGTTTAAAGCAAAAATACTATACAGACATGTTCAAAAATGTTAAGTTTAAAGCAAAAATGCAACACAGACTTGTTCAAAAATGTTAAAGTTTAAAGCATAAATGAAACACAGATTTGTTCATAAATGTTGAGTTTAAAGCAAAAATGCATTACGATTAACCAATTCACATCATTTGAAGTTTATTATGATAAAAAAATTTATTTCATGCAAAAATGTAATATTTAAACAAGAGATGTTTGTGTAAAAAAGCATTTAAGTTGGACCATTTTTGCGATTAAAACCCCCCAACCGATAAAATCTCACACTATTTGTTGATATAACTAGGGGTGAGAGACGAAGCCGATATCCCAAACCGGGACCGGTAACGACCGATACCGAATTAATATATTTGGTCCGGTAATCAGGTTTGAATTAGTTAAAAATCGGTTTTCGGTACCATATTTATCCCGAATCTCTTATTTCGGTTTTGGTATCATATTTATACCGCACCGGTACCATATAAATTTAATTGGTTCGGTATTCGGTTCCACGTCTCTTATTTCAATTTCGGGATTTTCGGTTTCGGTTCCAGTCCGGGCACCAAGCTCACCCCCAGATATAATTAAAAAAAAAGATGACTTTAGGATTTTATGAGAAAATATGACATCGGTCCAATCAATCTAATCGGGTCCGAGACCCATATAAGGTATACTCTATCAATATCCATACAATTTGGTTTAAATGGCCGGTTTAGACCTTAAATTGAACCAATAGTACGTAACGGTGAGAACATCCAAACTAATTTAAATGGGTTGTTAGGAATTGTGTTTGAAGATACTTCTCACCTTATGAGTTCTGTAAACATAATATAGAACATTTGATGTTTTATTTTTTTTTTAAAACCTGAATACGTTTTTATGTCATCAAAGTTATCTTACAAAACCACATTTGGCAAATTTTAACAAAATATAATTTTGCAAAATGTGCGTTTTTTGAAGCTAATTAAGGGTGAGCATGGGGCGGTTCGGTTCGGTTTTTGGCCGAAACCGAACCCAAACCGAAAATTCCGGTTTTTGAAATGGAGAAACCGTTCGGTTTCGGTTTTTCCCGGTTTTGGGTTTTCGGTTTTCCGGTTTGGATTACCGGTTTTTCGGTTTACACCCGTGGGTTTTTTGGTTTTTGGTTTTTCGAAAACGGTTTGGTTTTTGGGTTCAAACCCGAAAAATCTTAGACACTTTTTAACTAGAGTTAAACACTATTTGATAAATCACTAAAACATAATTGTTTATGTTTGAATTTTTAATCGACTTATGTGTTAGTTTGATATTTCGAATTGATAAAATTGGATATTAAATATTAATTTAGTTGTTTTATAGTCTAATTTATTAAATATACTAACTTAGGTTTTGAATTAATTTAAGTAATTTCATCATGTAAAATATAATAATAATGTTTAAACATTTAATTAGCATTATCTACTTCACATATAATTAAAATAAGCATAACTATTAATAATGTCAATTAATTAGCATTTTAACATCATAAAATATCAATTATATATATAATTGAAAAATGTTTCCTTTAATATAGGAGTAGAACGTAACATTAAATATGAGTGAAACTAGAAATAACTCTATATATATATATAAAATATATATATATAAATTAAAATAATTTTAAAACCGGTTCGGTTCGGTTTTGAGAGGGAATCCGAAACCAAACAATTTACTCCGGTTTCGGGTTTTTTGGTTTTCCGGTTTCCCGGTTTTTTCGGTTTGGTTTTTCCGGGTTTTTCGGTTTTTTGGTTTTCCGGTTCGGTTTTTGCTCACCCCTAAAGCTAATAAACAAATTAACCCAAACTTAAAATTATTAATCCAGCCAAACAACTTTAGTTTAACTAATTTATCCGGTTTTGATGGAATCATACCTCCTTGTCAAATTCTAACACGAGTGGTTGGTTATCTTGTACAAGTCACAAGTGCTAAGAGAGTGTTTGGTATCATGAAATATCTTGAAATAAAATTTATAAGTTATGTTAATTAATGATAGTTATACATGATTTGAGAAATGAATAAAAAAAACTATTAAACTTTATTCTTTTTCCATTTTTTTGGATCGATAAAGAAATAAGAGAAATGAAATTAATACTAAAGTTCATTCTATACTCCTTATTGAGAATTAATTATGATCTTGTCACATAACAAAATTATAATTTTTCAAAAGCAATAATGTAATTAAATATGTTACGTTTTATTTAATATTCATTTTATCCTTTTTCTATCAAAATTTAGACTAGATTTTAAATCATTTTATGTTAATGACACCAATTTGAAAATTAAGCAACTTGGTTTTATAGTTATTTGATAGGTGGCATCTTTAAAATATTTTACAAACTTTAGTAGCATTTTTATATAAGTATTATATGATATAATTTTAGCATCAAAATAAATTCCATAAGTATAGTATTAATAAATGTTTGTAACTAGTGATGAAACCAAATGACTTAATTTCAAGCTAACCAACCATTCGACCAAATTGATCATTTCGAGTTACTTTAATTTGGTCAGCCAAACCAAAAAGTTTTGGTCCCAGTTTCTGAATAAGTATGTAGGACTAATTAATTAATTAGGGTTAATTAATGTAAATGTTTATAAATTTTGAAGGGCTAAAGTAGGTTGGTCAGTATGTGTGGGGACCTGTTTTGTCATTCATCCAAAATCACGAGGTTATGGACTCATGCAGTGGCTTTAGGTAGCAGGGGATCGATTATTGATTTGGTCTATAATCTATTGATTAGTAGTTTTTAGTACAATACTTTCTTTAGAATATTGTTCAATAAATAAAAAAAACAGTTTGCTATTTTTTTAGCTGTTCTATTTTATCAGTACTTTTTGTCTGATATTAATTATTAATTTCTTTTAAACATGCCATACAACTTTATCATTAAAGGAAAATTGAAAATTCTATGTTGCACTCTTTTCCTTACTATATGACATGCACCTTTCTTAATGTGATGTTCTTTTAATATTCAATTATTTACATTAAATTGTGATTGATTAATAGGATTCAAGACACACGGCGTTTTTTCATCGCATTAAACTTTCATCTTTCCATAATTAAATATTTCATTTACTGATTTATCTATTATTAGTAAAAGAAAATTCTATTTTGAATACTTTCCTAATTAATTCATGAAATGCAATAAAGGAAACACATTAAAATTTTAAATAATTCAATATTAATTTTAAAATTATTTTTAGTAGAAAATTTTTTTTATAAGTACATTTGTATTTAATTTTAGGCTTTATTACGAAAAAAAATCAACAAGTATTTACGGTTTTTGTGTTTTAGTCTCTCCATGTTATTTTTTTTTAAATCTTCAAGTTAAATTTTTTTTTTTTTGGTTTTTTGAAATTTTTTATTAAAGTCAGGTTACAATTGGTAGACTGAGTTTATAAAGACTGAAAAATCGGGTTCTTATAGTCAAATTCCACTAAACGAGAAAAGTTAACTTGAGGATTTTTCTGAAAAAAATAATATGAAAAGACGAAAACATAAAAAAAAATGAAAACATATTGGTTTTTTTCATACTAAACTTATTAAAAACATAAATAATTGTTAAAATACCCATGTTTACATGGGTAAATAAGCTATTTATTCTTTAAATACAACTTGGTTAACAAAATACTCTGAATTGTTTATATTTTAACGCCAATATTAAAGAACGTGGAGAATGTTAAACGTCTTCAATTATGGGCAGAAAAAGAGGTGAAATGATATCTATTCTATTAAAAAAGTACATAGATTGCACTTAACAATTAACTAGGCCGCCAATTGGCTTAGCCTTCTTTCGACACATGATAAAATTAATTAAATAATTAAATTAAATTATTTTGGAGAATCATTTATCTATTTCATAGGGTTTTTGTTGCAGGGTTATCAAAAATATATGTTAGAGGTTAATAATAATAATCCAAATTGTATTATAAATTTATACGGATTCCGTTAAGTCCGTAATATTTATTGCAAAATTGAGTCTGCCGTGAAAGTTCTTATCCTAATTTGTTCATCCCATATGGTTTAAATCCACATCATTTTATATGTATTATGTTCATCTTATTTGTTATAGTTTTTTATATGTTTACATAATAAAATTGGTCTTTGTGGTACATGGGCCGCTAAACTATAGTATATAATAACGGTAAACAAAAAATTCATGTGTCACCTTCACGTTTTACTGGAAAAAGAAATACAACTTATTATTTTAAAAGGGGGCCCTATAAAAAAAGGAAATAAATACAATTAATTATTTTAATAAGATAAATACATTCTATTATTTTTTAATCCATAAATAATAATAGATAAATATAATTTATTATTTTAAAAAAGATAGATACACTCTATTAGTTTTAATCTATAAATGTTAATTTGTAATAAAACATATGAGTATTATCTTATGTATAAACTAAAATCTTAATATATGTCTATTCATAAAAAAAGATATATACAACTTATTATTATAAAAAACAAAGATAAATAAAACTTATTATTTTAAAACGATAAATACACTCTTTTATTTTCTAATTTATAAATAATTAAAATACAATTTATTATTTGAAAAAGATAAATGCACTCTATTACTTTTAAATCCATAAATATTATCTTGTAATGAAATATATAGGTATTATATTACATATATAACTAAATCTGAATTTATAACAATTAAGATATATTAAATTAAAAAATAAAAAATTTAAAAAAACTTAAAAAACAAATATTATTTATATCAAATTATAAAATTAAAAAAATAATAATACTATTTATCTTTTTTTTTTATAAATAATAGTATAATCTTTTTTTTATTTGTATTCTTCTAAAATATTTCTATTTATTGATTGGATAAATTAACGAAGCATTTCTAATTATATATGGTTTAATCTGTAGTGTTTCTACTTTGACACGGACACGTTAGAAATCATAATTATAAATATATTTGTTTTTAACTGATTTTTATTTGTAGATTTTATAGAAACCACATAAGATGTATTGTTAAATTAATTTTTTCTAGGTTGTAAGTAAAATTTTTTGTATTTAAGAGAAGTGAATTCTATATAATATATATGACTCAAAAAAGAGAAAAGAAAAGTTTGATAATGGCTTGTTCATAAATTTTATAGTTGGAAAAACATAACATAATCCACACATTCATGCTTCATTGGGACCTAGCTAGTTACCCAAATCCTTTTTGCTTTAATTTAGTTTGCGGTTTTGAGCATTCTAAGTCAAAGATGTCAAATCAAAACTATATCAACTGAAGCCAATTATTCCTGATAACCTCTCACACTTTTTTTATAACTATATTTAATACTAAGAAGCAAAATGTTTTCGTGTTTTTTTTACGTTTTTATCCTTTCATGTTATCTTTTTCATAAAAATCTTTAAGTTAATTTTTTATTTTTGATTTAGTAAAATTTAGACATTAGAACCCGGTTATAATTGGTAAACCGAGTTTTTAGAAACTAAAAGACCGGGTTTTAATGTTCAAATTTCATTAAACCCAAAAAATTTTTTAACTTGAGGACTTTTTATGGAAAAAAAACATGGAGGGACGAAAATGCAAAAAACGTGAAAACATGTTTGTTTTTTTCATAATAAACTCATTTATTAATTATATATTCCTTATGAAACGTACAAATGTTAATATTTAACACGCCCATTATAAATATTTATTTACACTAACAAACTTGATCGCTTGTAAACATACAAACTTTGTTGAAGGTATACATAGCTGTTTTTAGACTTGTATTATTTGAAAAGAGCCACAATTTATGTTGAAAAAATTTAATCTCTTTTATAGATAACTAAGAATATATTTGTGTGTGTTTATGAATGTCGTGGACTATGGGAGACATGTAATTGTAGAAAGGAGATTTTTTTTGAACGTCAAAAGTTTATTAAAAAAAAACTAGCAAGACGCTAGAAATAAACAAGACATGAGTAATTACAAGAAAATATAGCAAGTGAAGGGTTTCAAGCCATTCTACCCAATTCACTTTCTTAAACCTACTTCTATGATGAACCCAAAAGTAAGACTAAGACGAAATTTTGTCTAATAAAATAGACTTCTTGGATTTTATTCACCTCACTAAAAATCTCATTGTTCCTAAAATCCCAAAGACACCACCAAAAGGCATAGAGAGCCGCCTCCGTGAATTTCTTTTGACCCCAACCAAATTTAACGAAAATAACCAAGAGTATCAATCCTAATACGATTGTAAATGAAGAATATGAATATCCCACCACATCTTGAAATAACGAAAAATTTTTAGAAATGATCGATTTTTTCAGAAAAGTTTTAAAAGTACTCGGTTTTTTTTTTTACAAAAATGATCACGCCGGGGTACCCAACCCCGGCTCAATCAACATCACGGCAGGAGAGTTCGCAGGAGAGTTCACGGGTAGACAATAAACGACAAAAGGAAATCACATGGAGATGGTGACTTGACCCATGATGGTGACTTGACCGAAAAAGTGGTCAGCGGGTTCAGGCCGCTCTGCGGAACCACGGCCTGATGCGACCCGGCCCGTACCCGTTCGATACCCGGCTTCTCTTCCCCTATATATACTATATTCTACAACATAAATTTTCACACCAAACCACATTCTAAAACTCTTCTTTATAATATCTAAATTTTTCATTATCAAAAAATATTCTAAATTTTGTATTCAAGTTTTTTTTTTAAATATTCAAGTTTTATTTAAAACTTTTACCAATTTTACTGTATCGGTATTTCAAATATTTTAAAGTTGTTATATTTTAACATTTAAATTTTTTAAAAAAATGTCTCAACAACTATTTACCGGTCCGAACAACCCTGAATTATTATTTTTATGGGATCAGCATCGAGCTTGGCAAAATTTCAATAACGCTGATCCAAATAATAATAAAGAGTTGAATACCAGGATGTCGGACCAAACCTTTTGGAACTATATCAACGACCATCCAATCCGTGAAGATGTATTGGTCCAAATAAAAGCCGCCGGATTTGGTGGAGTGTTGGCCTTGGGATACCTAAAGGTTGATCATCATTTGATCACCGCATTGGTAGAAAGGTGGCGTCCCGAGACACACACATTTCATCTTCCGATCGGTGAGGCGACCGTTACATTACAAGATGTACAAGTCTTGTCGGGTTTGCCGGTCGATGGTATGATTCTTACCGGTGTAGATACTTTTTCTCGTGAAGAATTAAATACAATTTGTACAGATTGTTTAGGTTTTACGCCCGATCCCGGGTGTTTAAAAGGTTTTCAAATAAAGTTAGCTAGAGTATTAGATGAAATAATGTCCCCATTGGTGAATCCGACACAACTACAAATTCATCAAAGGGCTCGTTGTGTCATTCTCCATCTTATCGGGGGAACCATTTTTCCTGATTCTTCTGGCACATTGTAGCGCGTCAGAACGTGGTTGTGCAGTGCGGCACACTGTAGCGCGTCAGAACGTGGTTGTGCAGTGTGGCACACTGTAGCGCGTCAGTTTGTGTATAAATAGGAGATGTAGAAAACGTCGAATATCACCACAAACTTTCTAACACATCACCACAAATATAGAATATTTTCATCTAACAATTTTTCTAACAATGTCGTTCATTGTTAACTTATATTGGGGGGGTGAAGTTAATTTTGTAGACGGAGTTGTATACGCTGATCCTGAAACAAATTGCACTTCGATTGTCGTTCGACAAAAATTCACATTCAAAGACTTTCAAGATTTGGTATATCAACATGTTCAAGTGTCTCCCTCAAGATTTAAGTTAACTTTACTTCTGATGTACTTGTTCAATGGACGAGAAACCATTTCTCAGATTGTTAGCGATGATAGCCTCGAGACAATGTACTATCTCGCTGGTCTTGAGCATCAATATCTCGGCCACATTAATGTTAAATTGGAGGAAATCATCGATTCTCATCCACATTCTCATCCACAAAACCTTCTTCATCCATTTCAACAATTTTCCGTCTCCGAAGAAAGGAACGTAGGCGGATACGAAGGAGACCAGGCACCTGGGCCGTCTAACTTTGCTCACTATGATTATAGTGAACATCCGACAACTTCCCTACGTGGTACAGAAAAAGAAGGAACGGCTACGTGTGGCGGTCTTGAAGTTGGAGAGGACGATGATTGTAGCTCAGAGCAATCTCCAGAGGAAGAAGAATCACCTGGCGTTGATAGCGATGAAGATGACAACGATGAAGAAGATGACGTACCAGAAGGATACAATTTCACTACGACGGCAGGTACCGCCACCTCTGTTGGTGGTCACAATTCGACTTCTGAATCCCTTCCCGAGTGGGCCGAAGATGAGGATCTAGATATGTGGAGCCCTGCGAGTAACGTTATACGATGCGGGATGTACTTCAAAGGTAAAAAAGAGCTGGATCATGCTGTTAGATTATGGAACGTAGCACGGGGGAGAGAAATAATAGTGGTGGATAGTACCACCAAACTCTTCAAAGCAAAGTGTTACACAACGCATGAGGATTACAGAAGACATCCTAACGAACCGGAATGCAAATGGTTGGTTCGTGCTTCGAAGGACAGAAAGACTCAATTGTGGCATATTTACAAATGGGTTGATGGACACAATTGTTATGGGTCTGTCGTTCGAAACAACAACAGGAGCCTGAAGTCTCGTGACATCGCTTCTCATGTCACACAGTTTGTGACACAAGACGTAGCATTTCCGGTGAAGCAGGTGCGGGCACATATAAAGTCATTGCTTGCTATTGATATCACCTATCAGAAGGCCTGGTTTGGAAGAAGAAAAGCTATTGAAACTGTGTATGGCAGTTGGGAGTCAAACTTTGAGGAGCTGCCTTACAGAGCTCTAACTCTGGCACAATTGTTGAATGGTTGCATCATCCTAGTGGGTCCTCCAATAGCTGTACGTTTAAGTATGTGTTTTGGGCGTTTGGACCTGCTATTGAAGCGTTCAAACGGTGCCATCGGGTTGTGTGTGTAGATGGAACCCATCTACGGGGTTCTTACAGGGGGGAATTGTTGGCGGCAGTGACAAAGGACGCAAACAATCATGTCCTTCCACTAGCATATGCCATAGTGGATGAAGAAACAAACGAAAGCTGGTCTTGGTTTCTTCAGGTATTCAGACATTATGTTTTTGACTCACAACGTTCATTGTGTGTAATTTCAGACAGACATAAAGGAATTATACAAGCAATGACGACGTTGGACCAGTGGAAGGAGCCATTCGGCTATCACCGTTTTTGTCTACGTCATGTTCGAAGCAATCTGATGGCCAAATTCAAAAACTCTAGGCTTAAAAAACTTTGTTGGGGTATGGGAAGCACTACACAAAGAAGAAAATATGCATACTACGTCCAACAAATGAAAGCCATAGATGTTCAAGCATGGGACTATTTGAAAGCAATTGGCACAAGCAAGTGGTCTCTGCTACATGATAACAGTCATCGTCGTTGGGGTAACCTTACGACAAACATTGCTGAGTGCATGAATAATGCTTTACGGCATGCAAGGCTTCTACCAATCAAAGCGTGTATCGATTATACGTTTCACAAGGCCGTTGAGCATTTTAGAAAGCACTCGGAGATTGCGATGAACTGTCAGACACCGTTGCCCCCAAGAATGTGGAAACTATTCACTATGCGTGAGAGACATGCGCTAGAACACACTGTTGAAGAGTTTCACCACATTGAGGGCACATACAATGTTCTATCCAGGCTGAGCACAAATGACAGGGGCGGAAACGACTACACTGTCAATTACCTAAAGCGTGAATGCAGTTGTGGGAAATGGCAAATGACAAGATTTCCGTGCTCCCATGCGATTGCTGTTAGTCGCCATAGGGGAGATGATGTCACTACTTGCATTCACAAGGTTTACTGGACAGAGACATATCGAAGACAGTATAGAACTGGCTTTTCACCCCTGCCACATAAAGCACACTGGATAGATCCTGGATGGCAGATACAAGCAGATCGGTCTAGGCTTACGAGTTCAAGAGGCAGAAGACGCGACCGCAGAATGCGTAACGAAATGGACGTTCGCCCCCCTGATGAACCACGTATCAGAAAATGCTCGATTTGCCACCAACCCGGTCACAACCGCACAAGATGTCCAAACGGTCAACAAATATACAATTAGATGTATTATAAGTGGATGATTTTTTGTATGTATGTCGTATTGAGATTATATAATATGAACATAAGTATTTTATTAAAATTCTATGCCCAATTTAAACCTTTTTAGTATGACTTATTGGTAAAATTTCATCAATTTTGGATGTATTAAAGTTCCGTATATTTATCGCACTTGAAATATAAACGCATAATATTAATTAAATCGAGTTACAAAATTGATATACATTGAAATTGTTTAGCTTATTATTATTCATATAATTATTAATAATATTGATATGTCTAAATTTATTTTCTATTTTTTTGGTTAACTGTTGGTTTACTAATAACATTTGAAAATACTAGTAACCGAAATAAAATACTAATAACCGAAAATACATAACCGAAATAAAAATACTAGTTGTTACAACTAAAAAAAATAAATTAAACATTAAAAACATCAAGGCTTTATACCCAAAAAAAAAATTTAAACACCTTAAAAAAACACTTGCATTCAACCGGCCGGAAAAAAAAATTGTTTCATCAAGCCGGGGGTCCCAACCCCGGCCTAATGATGAGTCGTGCCACATCATCATACAGCTACCCAGTCTCTCCTGCGGTGATGTTGATTGAGCCGGGGTTGGGTACCCCGGCGTGATCATTTTTGTAAAAAAAAAAACCGATTACTTTTAAAACTTTTCTGAAAAAATCGATCATTTCTAAAAATTTTAGTGAAATAAATCCAAATAAATTTAGCAACTATACAATCAAAAAACAAATAACATGTATATTCTACCTCCAAGTTACAGACAGAACAAAGGATATAGTTTAAATCAATTCCTCTATCATTCAGATTGTCACGAGTTGGAAGTCTATTAATTAAAATCCTCCACATCAAGATGTTGACCTTGACAGGACTAAGGAGTTCCACCCAGACAAAGACGAAGAAACGTCCAAAGAGAGGTGATCAATAAATTCTCTAATAGAGGCTATCTAGAAGTACCCATTATCATTGAGTGACCAAACTCATCTATCGCGTTGATCACCTATGACAGAACTAATATTTTTCATTAAAGAGTCAAGTTGTTGTTATTCGACCCCTCCCTTAGGGAGTCGCTAGGGATGGCACCCGCGGGCGGCGGGCACGGATACACATCACCCGTCACCCGTGCCCGCGGGTATTTCAATACCCGCCACCCGTCAAAAACCCGCCAACGGGTGCATTTTCTCGCCCATGCCCGCCACCCGCGGATACCCGTGGGCACGGGTAAACCCACGGGTTTCACCTTTTTAACAATTATAAACATTTTTTTACCCAACGAAACATAAAGATATTGCAAACACATCCAAATAATAATAATATCAAACATACAAACACAAATACATAATAATAATTAATGTTTCCAAACTCAAAGTAGGTCGCCAACATTATAAGTTTATAACAATGAAACAACATACCAACGTTTAATTAAATAAGAATACATCTATTAAACGTTTTATAGAAAACCCAAATACACGTTTACCACTTCCACCATGCTCGCTCACACCTCCGTTAGGGTTAGAGGGTCGAGACAGAGAGAATAGAATTGGGGTTTGGGAGTTGGGACTTTGGTTGCTACGGCTGGGACTGTAAGAGGGAATTAGGGAAATGAGTTATGGGTTATGGGTATTAAAAAAAATATTATTATTATTATTATTATAATATATATATATATATAAAGACTATATTTCGCGAGTTTCACGGGTACAGGTGGCGGGTATACCCGCGGGTGAAATAGTAAACCCGTGCCCGCCTGTCACCCGCCAGCGGGTATGATTTTGTACCCATACCCATATCCACAGATGTGTTTTCACGGGTTTACCCACCCATAACGTGCGGGTATCCACGGGTTTCGATTTTTTTTCTCGCCCATTGCCATCCCTAGGAGTCGCCAAAAAAAGGTATTCAGAATAGAGGGCTCCAATTTCTTTTTAACTGAAATCTCATTGATAGTCTCCAAACGAGAATTATATTAATTGTGAGAAGTGTTATTTACAATGTAGATCAAATCATGATTAACGGTTATGGATTCATGATTAATATTTTATATTGAATTGAAAATCATTGTTTAATTGGATTTGAGAAAAAAAAAAAATCAAATTATGTAACAACAAATAATCATCTTTCACAATTCACATGATCATTTTATAAATCTACAAGACATAAAGTATGTATATAATTTTATAAAAACATATGTTTTAATAATTTTATACATAGTGATACCTTCAAATATATACAGACACGCTCACCCACATGTATTCCATGATTCAACATTTCCATCCCTTAGACATATAAATGTTTTATACACATTTATCTTTATTTTTTATTTCTGTTTTCTTGCTTTGAAATTAAAACCCAATGAAGAAATACAATCATGTAATTCATTACTTCATATGACAACTTACGATGAATCCAAAACAGCACTATATATTTTGTACTGCACAAAAAAAACATGTTTATATAAAGTTTATGCCATAAAAACCATCATGTTTTCATACTTTTAGTTATCAATCGAGTTTAGTCTCCTAACTCATATTTTATTATTTTAGTCATTATTCTATTTTTGTCTTATTGTGATTATGAAGTTTACTACCGGCGTTGTACATATTAAAAAATTGATGTGATAATTGTTAGTTTAATATTTTTACTAGTTTAATAACCCATGTAATACATGGGAATATTTAATAAATAAATACTTGTTAAAAATATATAAAAACTTTGAATATTATCATAAATATAATAAAAGATTAATAAAGCATTAATGTTATAATGGTATATAGAAAAATTTAAAATCATATAAATTATGAAATTAAAAGTCATTATATAAGATAAACAGAACAACTATGTGATTATAATTTGAATTGTATTTTATAATAATTCTAATATATAATTATGATTAAAATTTGAATTGAATTGAAAGTGAAAAAGTCCACCGGTTTAATTTTAATTTAGGATAATTTTTTAATTTGATATGATACCTTTTTTAAATTTTATATTAGTTAGTAAAATTTTAATCAAAACTATAAAAGTTAAGTAGCAATCTAAATTTTATGTCTTGCCTTTACTTATTTAAACATTAATCATTTAGAAAATAATAGATTTATTTAAGGAAAAAATGCGGGAAATTAAAGATCAAGTTTAAGGAGAGAGCGCCATGTGGCGTAAAATGTTCTCATTTATTAATATGTATAGATTTAAAAGCCATCCATGTTTTTTTTAAAAAAAATTTTGGCCACCAAACGTTTTTTCTTATTAAAAAAATCAAAAAATGTCAAAATGATTTACTAAAATTCAATACAATAAATTGCTTAAACACGTAAATTCTATAAGAGATTTATTACGGAAAAAAACACATCAAAAACCAAACTGATAAAAAGCTAAAAACATAATGTTTTTTCAACATAACCCTTAAATTTGACATCATTTTCTGTAACATAAACAACATGTTACCACCGATACAATTTACAGTATCAGTAAGAAAAACGTGAATGCTCAAATGATAAAAAAAAAAAGTAATATTTATGGATCAAACTGATAAAAATATGAAATCCTAATGGACCACAAGTCATAAAAAATACGATCCGATGTTTTAAATTTCCGACAATGAACAACCCTAATTGCACATAGGTGGGGGGAATTCTATTGATAAACAAAAAAATTACTTTCTTTGGGCCATGTTTATGTATAACAAAAATAAGTGCATCAGTTGGGTTGTTCTCCCTGACTGAGTCTACTCATTGTTGAAGAGTCATATGTTTAGACTTTGTTTTAATTATCCACTGCAGTGTGCATTGTGGTCCTTTTTTTTCTTTTTCTTTTTTTTTTTTTTTTAAAAAACCCACCTAAATCTAGAAATTAGAATGTCAATTTGGACCATTTCTACCTTGTAGCCAGCTATATATGGTAATTCCAATACCAAATTATGAATCTAGGAATATACAAACTACAAACTCAGCTTCTATAATATTTTCTTAAGTAGGAAAACACTTTTTTTTATTAAAATAAAGGGTTAATTATGTTAAAAGATAATCAATTGTCACTGATTTTAAAATTTGGGAAACATACTAATTTTTTTTCTATTTGAGATAACAAACTTTCCAAATCAAGTCAATCAAGGTAACCACATCGGATTGAAAGGTAAAATTTATTGACATGACAATTTCTTTATCTAGTCATCAGTCTTTTTAATTTCTAATATTGCTTAATTATTTTTAAATTTGCTCAAAATTGCACAAAATAGTGTACATCATATAACAGTTAAACTGTCAAATCTGTAAAAAAAATGCTGACTGGACAAAGAAACTGTCATGTCAGTAATTTGGAAATATGTTACCTTAATTAGAAAAAAGAAATTAGTATGTTATCCAAATTGAAAAAATTGTGACAGTAAGTTAACTTCTAATGCAATTAACCCTAAAATAAATTTCATAATCAAATATTTAAACATCACAGATCCATAATATTCTTTTGATCTTCCTCAACAAAGACTTTCATTGTTTTCCTAATTCAAGAAAGATTTGCATATACATTGTTGATGATCAATCTTAACTATAACATCCATTTAAACATCAACCGACACTTCAACTGATCTAGTTGATGTGTTATCGATCTTAAATGGGAATTTTCTCAATAACATGACACGATTTTCCATCTAAGTAATGAAGAATTGAGATCGGGTAGGGATCGATAAAAAAATGAAATGTATATTCTATAATTTATGGTATTTGTACTTTATATTGTTTTAGAATGTACTATATATTATAAGCCAACTTAATGGTAAAGGTCATGTACAACTCATTTGCAATTACTAAGGTAGGAATGAACCCCCATTCTTTGAAACAGGGATCATATGCTTATGCTTTGAACCATAAATTTATATTAATGTTTATTGGTTCACATTTATTGTTGAACAAACTTATTGGATTTGCTAGCTAGCTAGCTAAGACACATGGTATCAAATTCTAAAGTATCTGATCATACTTTTATAACATATATATATATATATATATATATATATATATATATATATATATATATATATATATATATATATATATATATATACACACACACACACACACACAAAATATCATAATTTATTACACATATTTCTTGTAAAGAGTTTCAAAACCAAAAAACCAACTAAGCCCTTATTTTCAAGTTAAATAGAGTACATTTTCATATATTTTTTTATCGGTTAATCGACTAATTCAGTTACCATTCATGTTTTTTTTATTTATATAGACACAACCGAAAAGCCAAAAAAATTATCCAATATATATTTTTATTTTTTAATATGTTAATACTAAAATTTAACATTTTTATGAAATATAGTAACACGCTTTTATTTCATTTATTAAGTGGATGTTTGGTTTTGCTGTTATAAAAGAGATTATTAGTTTATTACGTTATAATAACGGAAATAATTGATTTAAAGTGTTTGGATTGCATACGTTAGTAAGTGATTATTTGCGTTTAAAGTTAATCCCACCATACCTTTTCATAAGTTAAAAAATGTAGCTTATTTGCTTAATAAGTGATTATTTAATCATTTTCCTAGTTATAACGTATGTCCAAACATTTTAAAACTGATTATTTGATAATTATGATAGCAAACAGTACAAGCTAAACCAAACACTACATTTCTGATATTACTTTTTGTTACAAACATTATCTGATTTTTAGTTTCCAAAAACGTTACGATATTTTTTCAAACGTAAATCCAAATACCGTGCAAGTGACATTAACTTTTTGGCTAGAAAATAAATAAACACAAGTTTTAATATTTCATATCAGTAATATCACGAAACAATAACTAAATGATCTTTGTCCTATAGGTATTTAAATGGTTGTGACTTGTGGTTGACTTTCAAAATAGTAATAATATCGCCAAACTACAGTACTTTTCTTAAATTCTTTGAAAAGCATTAATTTAAAGTTTTTCTTATAATAAACAGCTCAAAATTTTGTTCCTAAATTTCACGTTTTTATACTTCTGCATTTAACTAAAATTAATTATTGCATTTTATTAATTTTAAAACTACTTATTAATTATCTCAAACTTAATTAATTAACCAAATAACGCAATAAAAATGGTTAGCCGGTTGCTGGTTCACCTATTACTTTGTTTAGGTTTACATCTAACAAGATATTGAACCGGCCAATATAATTTGGTTTGTTTAACTATCGATGAACATTCCTATTTTTTGAATAAAAATCACAAAACATGCATTGTGACTTGTGAGGATCTTTCATATATGTGTTTTTCATATTATATATAATCTTTAAAACATGTAAAACATAATTCCATATATAGACCCTAGCAAAAATACATATTTAGGTTTATTTGGCACATAACTTATGAGAGTTAACTCATTTTTATTTATAAGTTGCGTTTAAGTGACTTTTTGTTCATGCATTTATTAAAACGGTATGCTACTTCAACTAGATTGGGCTCATGAAAAATAAAATCACAAAAATAACCTTAATCAATTATCATATTAATATAATTATTTATGTATACATGTTTTATGTCATTTTATGTTTTTCAATTCCAGTTGCATACCATATAAATCTATTATTAAAAGCTCCAGCTGTATACTACAATCTATCACATTCACATCCGCTAGTTTTTTTTTGTCAAACGTGCAGACACATTGTTTTAATGATCATTATGTTTACTAATAGATTCCAGCTTTAAAATGTGATGATTATACGACATATAATTTGTTAAACATACGTTTCAAAAGGAGGATATATCTCATTTTCTGTTGTAGCTAATATAATCTCATATTTAAAGACTCTACAATTACATGTTATCTCTAAGGTTTTGTATTAACTCTTTTTTATCTATAAGTGTGCGTTTGTTTGGTGCGCTTTTAAGGTTTGTTTGGTGCACTTTTAAGGTATGAAATTAGTTTGAGTTTCATAGACATTGTTTGTTTGATAAATAATTACCAAATATGTGGAAATGATTACAAAAAACTTAAACTCATCAACACACATGAGTTTCCTCATTCCTCATTATTTCATTCTCCTTTTTGTTTCAAACTCATACCTATATATAGTTATATACCCATACAGCCATACCCACTTCAAATCCATCAAATAACCAAACCCATCACAAGTGACTTTTTGTTCATGAATATATTAAAACGGTAAGCTATTTCAACTAGATTGGGCTCATGAAAATTAAAAATACAAAAATAACCTTAATTAATTATCATATTAATATTATTATTTATGAATGCATGTTTTATGTCTTTTTATGTTTTTCGATTCCAATTGCATATACTTACAATATAAATCTATTATTAAAAGCTTCAGCAGTATGCTACAATCAATCACATTCACATCCACTAGTTTTTTGTCAAACGTACAGACCAATTATTTTAATGATCAGTATGTTTACTAATAGATTCCAACTTTAAAATGTGATGTTTACACAATATATAATTTGTTAAACATATGTTTCAAAAGGAGGATATATCTCATTTTCTGTTGTAGCTAATATAATCTCATATTTAAAGACCCTACAATTACATGTTATCTCTAAGGTTTTGTCTTAATGAGTATATTTATTCGAAACATGTTGTAAGCTAGAATTGCAAGCAGCATTAATGGTTTGATGGACCTCCTTCTCCAATATTTCGTTTTCAATCAACTATTCATTCTCCTGTATTTTTTGACCAAATCGCGTTTATCAAATAAAAATTTTGTTTAAAATATCGACCAATCTTTCATCATCCACCTGATAAATCTTACTTTGCAGCCTTAATATGATTAAGGTTATCCAAAAGATGTCTTTTATTATACTCTTCCATGTTTCGACTCGTTGGATCATTTGTCTTTTTAGATTATGTTTATATATGTATTACCTTTTGTCATTTAGAACCATTTTAGCATGTCAATTCTTATGAAAGCAACATTATTTTTGTTGTTAAGTTCATTATTGTGAAACAATATAACAATAAAATCGAATATATAATCTCTTCTCTCACAAAATTAAACTAAGAAAATATAGCTTAAAATGTTAATTTCACAATGATAAAAAAAAAATGATAGTTAAAAGACAAGAAAATGTTGAGTGTGTAGTACACATGTTTTTATATCGATTGTTAAAAAAAGACAGTAACCATGAATTTAAAAACATTTATTAAAATATCTTCTTTATATGGATTCGTAAAATGTGACACAAATTTGGAATAATACTTATAGGACTTCGATACGAGGATGGTTTATTTTAGAATGGTTAATCGGTCAAAAATGTACAAAATAAAAAATAAAGCAAAGAATAGTGAAATTCTCAATCTAAAATGAAGTATGATTCACGACAATCTTCAATATCACACAATTGACGTTTGAAAATGACATCAAAAGGAAAACAAAAAATCTTAAAGGTTTGCAAAACATTAAATTTTTACCCTTAATAAAAGATTTTAGGCCTAAACGATTGGGCCAGACCACCAATGGGTTCTTGTCCATGGGTATGATTGTATGAACCGTTCGAAACAAAAATACAAAATCATGACTAATTGCAAAACTCATTCCGAATTATGATAAATTAAATAATTAATTATGCTTTTTTTTTAAAAAATTTGTTTTATTTATAAACGCCTAATTCATCTACAAACTTTTGGAAAATACAAATTAATAAAATAATTATAGTTTAGTTCTCAATTCTAGATATATCATGAAAATAGAAAAACAAGAATAAAATAAATAAAATCACATATTTATAAACCCAAAACTAGTTTGGATACGTTTATGATGAACCATTTATAAAGAGACATGAGTCATGAGGCATTAAATTCTAAGATTCAGAACTATTGGTTTGAAAATGTTACCACCACCCATATTAATTATACCACCACCATTTGCCTTTTTGCTTCTTTTTAAACAATGGTTTTTAATCTTCATTAACCCATTCTCATTAAATACTTTTTATCATTTTATTATGGTTTCTTGTTTTGTTTATATTGAAAATCTTAAAGTATATGATTCCAAGATGCAATGTATGATCAAGGATGAATTGATCTATAACTTATATATATGGGTTCAAGCCATGGTATGTGTGTCGTTCAAGACTCGATGTTGGTTGTGTACATACTTGTGTTAGGATCGGTTATCTCAACTTGAATTCAACACAATTATAACTGAGTATAGCGTAATAAATCAAGAATTGGAATAATTTGACTTATTAAGTCTGTTCTACAAAAGAAACTCACTAATAGAATGTTGAAAAATAGGGTACAAATCTAGGAATTAATCTTGGGATGATAAATTAATGCACTAGATTTTGTGATAGTCCAATTTTTGATAACAACAATTTGTCCTACTGGATTTTAAATTTTGTTATGTGATAATACATAATAAATGCACTAAATTTCGATTGTTAAGTTCGTTTGCATACATAATAAACGTTTCATATGAATTAGAAGTTAATATAATTAGTTAACCTCCCAGAGAACAGCCAAAAGGCGGTTAAAACTTATTAGCAAAACCACCACAAGGGACTCTGTCCCTTAAAACCCCACCACCCATTGACTTCAACATTAATTCAACAAGTTTAATTTCTTTTTTTTCTTTTTACCTTTCTAATCTTTGTCGACTTAATTATTTTTCAAATTAAATTACATGAACGTACGAAGTCATTTCAACGTCGGATGTTATTGAAAATTCCTACTCTAATCTTATAAAAACCTACTTAGATACAGTTTTATATATCCTATTTACATATCATAAATACTATTATTATATACTTCTCATATTTTACCATATCTAAGCATTAAATTTATGGAAAATTAAATTTTTAATAACAAATATTTGTTGAGAAATTAAAATTTTAACCTTAATTGCAAATGTAGTATTTAGAAGGGAAGGGAAAAATAGTTTCTTGGGAGCTGCTTATTTGGAGGTTCAACCACCACCAACCCTATGTTTAAAAATGTCACTAATTCTTTTTAAAAAAAATAATATTAAATTAGTTTTAATTTCTTCCCTCCAGCAAACTGTTTTAATGAATGCATTTATCTCTTACCTGTTAGTACCTGTCCATGTACAAAACACCTTTAATACAAGTAGCAGACTCACACTCCTAACCACAAGTGTATTCAACAAGTTCCTTCATGGGTCGGGTTCGGTTCAGTTCACCATCACTCGGGTTGCCCTTTTATATCATCATCCCTTTTCCATTTTTATCTTTCTAATTAACTTCAATTCGATCTCCATTTTTTAATGTTGGAGGATACTCCAAGATTTCTTGATCTTGTGTTTGGTGGTAAAATGGGCTTCTTGGCTGCTCTTTCGATCATCGGAAAGTTAGTTAACGATGTTTTAAGTTTCGTAATCTTCTCCGTCCTTGACGTTTTCGATTTGATCCTTTGTTACGTTTATAAAACCATTGATTTCTTTATCGAGGCCGAATGGAAACCGTGTTATTGTTCTTCACCGAAAGAAGCCATTACCGGAACGGGTAAAATCTTGGTGTCGGAGAAAGGCGAGTCGAAAAAGATTGTTTGTCTTACGTCAACCAAGTTACAACTCGAAGAGATCTCGGATACGCTCTACACGCGTCCGTCTTTGGTGGCAGAGGTGTCGAAAACTACGGTCAAAGAGCTTAAACGCCGTAAAATCAATGACACCTCTCCCACCGACGTCGTTACTATGACGACGTCAATTAACAAAGCCACCGTTCGGTCGGCTTTCACGGTGAATAACACCATTGTAGAAATGCTCCAGGAGAAAATCGGTGCTCATAAATCGCACCCGATTCCTCGATGGTCCGATTGCGATTGCGATACGTGTAATTCTTGGTCAAGTTCATGTAAAGACACTCTTTTTGTCCATACCGACGGACCGAAAGGTTCGTGTCCATACCCGTATTTACTAACCATACCCGGCCATATATGTTTTCTTTTATTAAAAAACTTTGTATTCATTTTTTTCAGAAAATGTGGGAGAAGATGTTTTATTTATTCATGGGTTCATATCATCATCAGCATTCTGGACCGAGACATTGTTCCCAAACTTCACGAAATCGACGAAATCCGCATACCGATTATTCGCAATAGATCTGTTGGGCTTCGGGCGAAGTCCGAAGCCCCACGACTCGCTCTACACGATCAAAGAGCATTTAGACATGATCGAGAGATCGGTTCTCGAACCACACAAGGTGAAATCTTTTCACATAGTGGCTCATTCTCTCGGTTGCATTTTAGCTCTAGCTCTCGCCGTTAAATACCCCGACTCCGTCAAGTCGCTCACCCTTCTGGCACCGGTACGTGTTTTACAGGTTGTTTGTATATACTTCTTAATGGAACCATTAAGAGGCTCATTCAAGGTTAAACAGAAACAAACATCAGCTTAAACTGTTAAAAAGATCTGGTACGAAAGGAACAGATTTCATTCTCTTGATTCCACCGTACGAAACGAAACGTGTATATATAAAAACTGATGGATCAGATAGAAATTAATATAATGGTAGCATAATTAATTAAATAATGTGCAGCCATATTTTCCGACGCCGAAAGGGGAACAAGCGACGCAATATATGATGAGGAAGGTGGCGCCACGGCGGGTGTGGCCGTTGATAGCGTTCGGAGCGTCGTTAGCTTGTTGGTATGAACATGTTAGCCGGACGATTTGTTTGCTTATCTGCAAGAACCACCGAATCTGGGAATTTCTCACCAAACTTATCACCAGAAATAGGTAATTAAACCCTTTCTTTCTAATCCATAAAAACGGTGCTACCATCATAATTTTGACTCTCAATTTTCTTTTAATAATTAAATTCTACATCTTTAGATAAACAAATATAATTTTTATTATTATTGTATATTATATAAAATATCAATTTCATTTTGTTGGAAAAAATTGTTAAAAATGTCCATATATAACATTAATAAAAATACTCATCATAATTTATTATCTATTTATTATGCTTTTTTTTAATTAAAATTTAAAATATCTTAAATTTATTCAATTTTTATAAACGGGTTCATATTTAACAAACCATTATTGCATTAAATAGGTAGGTGTATAAAAATAAGGTAACAGGCTTTTAATTTAAATATATAAAGAATATTCACATTATTAAACTGATGGTCAATGCTTGAACAGAAGAATTCAACGATATACATATACACACATTAGGGGTGGATTCAATGGAGAACCTCTGTGCATCGAAAAACCTTTTGGAGAACCACAATGCATTCCTAGAAAATCGTAATACATCACGTGAAAATAATGATACATCACGCGAGAATTGCGATACATTTGTGGTAGTGCATAGAGTTTCTTCGATGCATGAATGTACTTCGTTTATTTCTAAAACTTTCTGGAGAGCCAAAAAAAGATCATAGCTAAAGTTCGTTGGAAAAATATCCGTAATATTTCTGTATTTGGTCTAGTAAATTAAATATCATGGTCACTTAATTTTGAACAATTGAATTAATTAATGCACCCAACTCTAAATTCATGGCCTTCATATATCTAAAACTGTTTATAATTAACTACTACACAAAATCAAATCAAATAGAATCAAAATATTATATTAATATTTATATACTATTGAATATATTCTAGTGACTAATAAATAAATTCAAAGAGCTTTCATCCTTGTCGCTATTTAATCCATGATTGATTTTCCAGAATAATGTCGTCATCATCGTATCTTAGTTTCTAAACATGTGGAAAACTGTGGTTATCATTTCATAATCATATTTACCACAAAAAACATTCTTTGATTCCACGTTAATGATTCATGTTTTCGACAAGTACGTTATTTTGTATGTATGTATTTATAATAAGACAATAATTTCTTTTGAACGGCAAACTAACATACTTTATATAATATTTTCTTTACCTAAATTTCAACTTGACTCTAATAGGAGTCGAACTCCTGACCTCTCACTTACATATCACCCAGATACCAAATGGGCTAAACCCATTGGTAGATAATAATATTTGAAAGTAACTTATGGCCATCTTGACAAGCATATATGGTGTCACGATCAAGACTAGTCTATATATTGTTAAATGAGGCCATTTATTGAGATCGTAGTTACGTGGCCCTTTCAATCTAAATTTCTTCACTGACACATTGGGTTGCCAATTCGTATCGGGTCCGTATTGACCCACTTTCCTGGATAAATACTATATATGTGGACCTATTTATATTCATCTTCTAAACGAATCATTTTCTGGTTTTCTCGAATTTCAAATCTACAAACTAAATTGGAATTTAAACTCGAACTCATTAATCCCAGTAACGATTAGAATTCAAACCGTATAAATCGAGTTAATAAAGTTTAGTTTTATTGATAACCCCAATTAATAACAAAACAAACCATTATGATATATTTATAGTACTATATAGCATTAAAATTACTACATATAATATACTAAAAACATTATTTTCTTAAGACTATATAAACTTAAAATTTAAAATTAATATTCAAACTTTTAATACTAAAGATATTTAATATATCTTATTATAATTCATTTGTGTATAAATTATTTAAACAAAAATACTAATCATTAATAACTTTTAAGTTTATTATTAGTATTAATTTTAATTATGATAATAAAATTAATACTAATAATAAACTTAAAAGTTATTAATGATTAGTATTTTTGTTTAAATAATTTATACACAAATGAATTATAATAAGATATATTAAATATCACTTATTATAATTCATTTGTGTATAAATTATTTAAACAAAAATACTAATCATTAATAACTTTTAAGTTTATTATTAGTATTAATTTTATTATCATAATTATTAATCGAAAAATCCTTTTAAATATTTGTTGTGTTTTTTTTTTTTTTTTTGAGATTTAAGTATCTAACTATAATCTTATCTTAAAAATAATTTGATCTAAAATTTTTAATTTAATCTTGAAATATTAATTAACGTTTGTTATTAATAGAAGATGCCACTTGACATCATGAGAAGATGACAATTTAGTTATTCTTTTAATAATATTTATAAATATATTAATTTTTTGATTTTTAGTTGTTCTTGAATTTTGAAAAATATTGAAGTGAAAACTTTTACATCTTTAAGCCATGAAATGTAAAAGTTACAAGTAGCATATTAATTTTAGTTTTTAAATCTCTTAATAAATTAAACGGGCCGGCCACTGTTTCAGGTCAATAAGTTTGATCCAAAACTGACCCTTTTTTTTTTTTTTTTTTTTTGATTTTCGACCCATTTCATGTTTTTGTCGGGTATTCGTACTATTATTAATTAGTCATTACGATACATATGGAACCCACCACGCAAAGGTAGCTCAAATGTTGTTAAGACTAATGGCTTCTTTCTAGAAAAAGACTTAATTGTTTATTAATTAATTACATGTGATTGTAATTAATACAGGATTAAGACATACTTGATCAAAGGTTTCTGTTGTCATACACATAATGCTGCATGGCATACCCTTCATAACATCATATGTGGGACCGCCGGCAAAATCGAAGGATATCTAGATACAGTTCAAAACCAGTTAAATTGTAGCGTTAATATCTTCCACGGTCAGGATGACGAACTCATCCCTGTAGAGTGTAGCAACAACATGAAGACCAAAGTTCCTCGGGCACACGTTAAGGTTGTAGAGAAGAAAGATCACATCACCATCGTTGTGGGACGTCAAGAAGCTTTCGCTAGAGAACTCGAGGAGATTTGGAAGAACTCGAAATTGAGTTAATTATAAAGGGTAAATAAAAAAAGATTAAATCCATCAAAAATCGAAAAGACGATGGAAAAATACTAGGAGCGTAGTATATATATATGTATGATTTCGCTAAGCTATTGCTTATTTAATCTTTTTTTTTTCTTGTTGTATTTGTGTTTGGGGTTGATCGATCGATGTCTCGCTTCTTTACTAAGCAAAGGTGAAATGCATAGCTAGAGTTACTTGAATGTGAATTAAGAGTTAATTACATATTTATTAATGAATGCAACATTTTGGTTCTTTGACTATTAATGTTAATTCTACAAATATAGGTGGTTTAATAGATTTGATGTATTTACGAAATGTTTAGATTTGTGTTTGAAAAAGTATTGTAGCGTTCTTAAACTATAATCAGATAATAATTCTAACAAAAAGGCTTGTTAAAAATTACTTTGTCATCTCATTTATCGAAAAACCAGTTCTTAAAGCGTTTATATTGACGTTTTAACTTGTAAAATTATCGAATAATCAATTATTAAGCAAATAAGCTATATTTTTTAACTTTTAGAAAAGTGTGATAGTATTAGTTCTAAACGTAATATACTAATTACTAAATAAGGCAATCTAAACACTTAAAATACATTATTTGTGTTACTAGCTATAACAGAATAATCTAATAATCAATTTTAATAATCAAAACCAAACACCCATTAATTGTGTGACAACCATAAGTTAGTATTATGCATTTACAAGAATTTACAGATGTAACTTATATACAACATGAGTATAAAAATGTATTAAAGCATAAGTTTAAAATTTATTAGCTCCAAGATTTCCCTTAAAAAGAACTTTAATATTTGATTATGGTACTTGCGTATTTCTTGGGATATCATACTCATAATTAAAAATGATAAATATGTATTTCGTAAATCCAAATGTTATTATATAAAATGCATAAACTTACATTTTAATTGTAAACTCCTAAATCACAACGCCTAAAACAAACATAAATGCAATTACTAATCATATCTTTTATAGCAAAAGAAAGTGGTAAGTTGTAAGGTAAAATTAATTAAGGTATGGGGGAAATTAAGGGAGTGTGGTGAAAATAGTAGAACCTTACTTGTGATTAATTAGTGGTAGATGATTAATTCTGCACATGGATTACCCTCTGGTTGGTACAAATTAATTCATACATAGATACATATATATAATATGGTTCGAGAAACTACCACTTATTATGCAGCGCACCAGAAGGTACCAACTTTAAAAAATATTTTCTGAAATTTTTTTTTTCACAAATATGTTTTAATTAACATTATAAAGATCATATGTAAATTTCACATACATTCACATCTCCTAGCTCCTAAAAAGTGATGTGAACGTACACTTACATATATTTGAATATATGTGAACGTGCATTTATGTGATACGTAATTTCATGCACTTGGAGTGTTCGAATTTGCGTGAAATTTATATATCATCTGTGTAATGTTAATTAAAACATGTTCATGAAATAATTTTTCTAAAAAATTACTTTTAAGAGTGGTATCTTCTGGCGCGCTGCATAATGGGTGGTACTCACTTAAACCTCTCTCTCTCTCTTTATATATATATATATATATATATATATATATATATATATATGTATGTATGTATGTATGTATGTATGTATGTATGTATGTATGTATGTATGTATGTATGTATGTATGTATGTATGTATGTATGCATGTATGTATGTATGTATGATGATATTGAAGAATATATAACAAAAAGTAAATATAATTGGACTCAAGTTCTATGGAGTCTCGTATTAGAGTGGAGTCCTGGAGTCCTGTATTAAATGTACATGTTCATTAAGATAAAATACTATATTTCATGCAAATGTGCAATACAAACATGTTCAAAGGTGCATTATTATTAACCACTTAACATAATTTGAGGTTCATTACAATAGGAAATGTATATTTCATGCAAAAATACAATATCCACATGTTTAAAAGTGCATTATCAGTTCACATCTGCATATTGTTTAAGCATTGTACTTTTGCATTAAATATAAGTTTTTTATCGTAACGAACTTCAAATAAAGTAAACTCGTCGATCGTAACGCACTTTTGAACATTCGTATATTGCATTTTTGCATTAAATATAATATTGAACATGTGCATTTAATATGAGACTCAAAAACTCACTCTAATATGGGACTCCATGAAACTCAACACGTATAATTGATAGATAAATTAGAAAGGGTTTGGTGATGATAGGTACAAGCTAAGGCATGGCAGCCGATGGCATGAACAATCTCATTAATTTGCATTACAACTATTTCACAAATTTGGTGATGGCATTAAATTTATAAATTGCCAATTTGGTGATGTGTTGTACTCTAATAGCCTACCCTTGTAATCCTTTTTTTTATTTTTTATTTCTTGAAACGTCTTTATGCTACCATAAAACTTAATATAGAGCCCCACGGCTATGATCGAAGTAACTTATGGGTTACGTACAACTACTAAATTATGTCGTCTTAGATTATTTTTATAAAGTTCATATTAATTTTAAGAAATATCATCTCTGGTTCTTCTCTCTGTCCCTTTTGTGAGTTGGAAGACGAAACTGAGGATCATTTGTTTTACTTTTGTCATTTAAGTAAGAGCTATGGAATATGGGTGCGTTTAGTTACCGAAAATTTTCAAAATTTTCATCTCACTTTTCAACAAAAATGAAAACTTGTTTACTTAATAACAATTTCATAAATTTTCATTTCACTTTTTAAAATACCACTTTTCATATTCTTTCTCTTACTTTTCTATTACCTACCCTATTTCTTTATAATACTCTCTTTCTCTCTCCTACTTTTCCATCACTTATCCTATTTTTTTATTTTATAATCACTCATCTTATTTTTTTTAAAAACAAAAACTTCATCATCTAAACAAGTTTTCACTTTTCATAGAAACCCTTGTTTTTTTCCTAAAAACTATAACTTGAAAACTGAAATTGAAAAATGACTAGTTTTCGTTAACTAAACGCAACCAAAAGTTTTCAACAATTGGAGAGCTAGAAATATGAAAGCTTTTAACAATTGGAGAACTGGGTTGTTTATCCCTTCTCCTTCTTTTGATTTGTATCTGTTCTGTATTCTTTCTGCTAGTTTCTTGCTAGCTTTCTTGTTTTTTTATTAAATTTGCGGGTGTTCCTTTTGGGGGTGATGTCAATGTTGTAGCTTCTGGTTGGTTCTACCTTTTGATGTTCAAAAAAAATATGTGGAATTGATCTTTATTATATTTTATAATTTAGTAACGTGATAGTTGTATATATATATATATATATATATATATATATATATATATATATATATATATATATATATATATATATATATATATATATATATATATATATATATATATATATATGTCGTAAAAACTCAATTAAATCTGTAAAGAAAAATATATGTGATAATAATCTAAATGGTTAAAGTCATACAAATGTATGTTACTTTACTGAAATTATCGATATGACTAATTTACTTTTTCCTTTAACCAGATGGTACTTGTACTCAACAGTGACCTGTCGATATGGTACGTATGACCGGTAATTATGCTGATATGTCGGTTTTTGCTGATTCAAACGATGACATGACATATTTTTTTATGACATGACACTTACATTTGTCATACAAATGTATGTTACTTTACTGAAATTATCGATATGACTAACTTACTTTTTCTTATAATCGGATGATACTTGTACTCAATGACGACCTGTCGATATGATACCTATGACCGTTAAGTATGCTGACATGACGGTTTTTATTGATTCAAACGATGACATAACATATTTATATTACATGTCACTTGTCGTATTATTGTTGTTGTTGTTGTTATTTATTTTTTTCTAGAATGTTCAACTTGAAACTAAAACCCAGAATATGGACATAAAAATCCAGATATTTAAATCCGAATCTAGAACCTTAAACATAACAAAATCAAAATCGGAATCGAGATTGAAACATTTAGCTAAGCAATCGAATAGATTTTGAACCATAAATCTTGTGAATTCTGAACCCAATTGTTCAAAATCAAAACCAATAAAGTTAAATTAATGCAGTAAATGAAGTCGAAATTGATGCTTGAACCTAATCCCAAACTCGTGGTACATTTGATTTTAAAATGTTAACCATCAAACACCCATAAACACAATATGCTTGCACGAAGTCGGAATCGATTCCATAAATGTAACCACAAGTCACCAAATGAACCATATTAACAATAAAATCTAAGTACAAGTATCATCCGGGTAAAAAAAAACTATATTAGTCATATCCATAATTTCAGTAAAGTAGCATACATTTGTACGACTTTATCCCTAATTTAAATAATGTCATCTTAGATTATTATTGTGTTTTGGTCATGTTTATAAAGTAGTATGTAAATATACTACGTACTACTCGTAAATCTGTAAAGAAAAATTAATGTGTGTGACAAATGTATTTGTAAGCCACCAAATTAACCTAAAAGCATGGACAAAAATTTCAAAATTAATCCATATGCTTGTAAAAGTCGCCATTTTCCAATTAAGTTTCATTTATTATATAGTTTTTTTTTATAAATTGTAGAGCTAGCTAGCTATTAGTTCCGATTATTTATATTTATATAGCTATAAATTTGTATGTATTTATGAGCATGAGAAAGTTTGTTGCTTTTACAGTAACTATGGTTGCAGGGACTTCACCAACCCAATTGATCGAGTTGTTTAAGTTTGTAAGTTGTAATCAAGTATTGTTTCCTTTTATAACCGGTCAATTATTAAATACCTTAAATCTTGGACGTACTAAAGATTGATCAAATATTCCTATTAGGTACATAACCATGGCCCATGGGTGGATGGATCCATTCCATGCTTACATGAAACCGGTAATTATTCCTATCATTTCTCTATCCATTCTATTTCGTAGATAATCTTACTAATTAACCCTTTTAACCATTAGTCTACGTGTTATTTTGTTGTTAAATCTATTAACTTAGTAGTTGTTTGTTACTTCTTAACGGAATCATTAAGAGGCTCGTTCAAAGGTTAAACCACTTTTTAATGATTTCATTCAGTACTAAATAAACAAGGGCTTACTTTTTTTTATAACAAACTAACTATATGATATATTACTTTACTAAATGCTAAAGCCAAGATCTTTATTTTCATAGATCAATATCAAAAAAAAAATTCACTATTTTTTCTTACGCATACTAGTAATTAAGTTAATATATTACACAGTAACTTTCTTATTAACATAAGTAAATCAATAATTTTGATAATAAAATGAGTTGTATTTTAATGGAGTAAAACATTGGTTTATGGAACTAGAGGTTTTCCATTAAACCCCATATACATAAGAGGGATAATGAGAGGACTGTGCTTAAAATAAAAGACAGTAAGAACCAATATAATTTTGGATTTTGTGTATCAGCTAATCATTGATACGGTGATATAATTGTATTTTTTTAAAGATACTGACATGACCTTAATGAAATGGTAGAATTGTCAGTATTCACATTAAAGTTAATTGTCTTATTTGGAAAGTGTATCATACAGGGGGACATTCATGATTCACGATGACACAAATCATGGTTTACGACGCCCCGTAGTTCATGACACTATTAGAGATTGAAGGCACCGTCGTGGTTAACAATGCCACTGGCGATGCACACCACCACCATGGTTCACAAAAACCATCAGAAGTTCACAATTTAGTTGTGATTCACGATTTTTATTACTTTTAGTCTATTTTATAATTTATTAATACATTTGTTAAATGCAATTCTTAACTTTGTTATTCTTCTACATTACAGACTTCTTATTCATATATTAATTAAAAATATATAGTTTTACATCTTGTTGTAACGCATGGATGTCACGTTACTCGTTGGCATACATTGGCTACAAGGAAATAAGATGTGTTGTCTTGAAATAAACAAATAAATAAGAAACTATGTTTTTTTTTATGTTATGTTATATTAATATGCAATTTAGGTATGTAAGAATCACATGCAATGTTTGGTATTTGCATTCATCAACCACAAGAAAGTGACCACAAGAAAACTAACTATTTGAGTCACTATAGCATATAAAGATCATGGGCCTGCCTTTGAAAAGTGGCCAATAATATTTTGGTGCAATTTCATGAAATTGGTCACCAAACACCATCATTTTTTGTTTCTTTTTATTAAATATATATAATCTAATGTTGGACTTGTATTATACCATCATCTAGCTTAAATGTAATACTGTAACAAGAAAGTAAATATCAGGAGACTAGAATTAAACCTATACAAATGAAATATTTGAAAAATCTTATATTAATTATATTATTTATATACATTTCTTTAAGATACAATATAATGAATCGAAGACTCGGTTAAAGGTGCATGTACTATACTTCTATGTATCAAGAATTTAGGTCCCTAATATCAAATCATTATATGCATATATATTAACGGGGTGTTTTGACATTGCGTTTCGAAAGTAATCATGCGATTATGGATAAAAACATCATCATTTATAACATATTTAAACAGATGTCATGTGACAACTATAAAACTTTTTGGTCAAGAAGTTATGTATCGGTAATTTTGTAGCATTACACCGGTATTGTACCTTCTATGACATTTTCCCATCTTTTGGACATTCTCGATTAACACCCCTAATCGCCTAGTAATATTCTGACGACAAAAAAGATTACGAATTTTTCAGGATATATTACGAATTTGTCATTGATATTGGCATGTCTTAACCGTTTAGAACTAAATTAATTTATTCATTTCGATCAAATACGAGCTTAAGTCTTTTGTTTTGTTTTAATATCTTCATTGTTAATAGTGGGTTATTGTAAAAAAAAAAAAAAAACATAGAGCCGTTTGTAGTTTTGTGCAAGTTACAATTATCTAAAGCCCACTTTATGACCTCAAAACAGAGCATTCAGACGAGTCCAGCCCAATCCATTAACAAGACGGATCATATTGCATAAAACATTAAAACGTATTGTGACTATTTTTAGTTCATGATTATTTTAAAAGTAACAACTCATGATTCATGTTTTCAACAATATTTATTTTAATGTATACTAATATATATATTAAATACAAACAACATATATTTAAAATAAAGTAAATTATAAATATGGTCATGTTGATTGATCAATATTATAGAATTGGTCTCTAAAGTTCATTTGTTACACTTTTGGTAGAAATGGTCTCTAAGTTCGTTTGTTACACTTTTGGTCTATGCGTTCACAGTTTTTCATTTCGGTTTTGGCTTATCTTGTGTTAAACTTGATACATATGTTATATTAGTAATAATTATCATTTCACCTTTTTTATTTTTACAAGTGTATCCCTCATTTTGATAATTAAAATTCCTTTTGTTCATTAAAACAAATTTAGTTTTCTTAATTGATACTTAATATTGAATTTAAGGACAAATTAAATTAGTTAAATCAACTCTCTAAAAATTCAAACACCCTCCTTCTACCAACCACCACATTATGCTAACCGCTTCTAGAAATTTAATTTAACGTTGTGTTTCATGAAATCATCATTAAAAGAAAAGAAAAGAAAGGAAGAACGGAGAAAGAAGAGAAGGAAAACGGAATGAGAGAGGGGATTCAAGAAAGAACACATTCTTAATAATGAGCTGACTAGAATTTAGCGACATTTTCATCATTTTTTATCCTTTCCCACTCTAAAAAGTAACTAAAGAACACACATGAACCATTATATCCTTCCATTTCTTCTCATTTTCCGTCAAGAATACAACATAAACCTTTTACAGATAGTCATCTCCGGCTAACCATTACCGTCACCAAAATCAGTAAAAGAATACATACTCAAAAAATAAGAATGTGAATCGAAACTATTATTAATAAAAATGACCAGAAATAAATATGAATCGACTATGTGATCAAATAACAAAACTGAAATTCAAAAGAAATTTAAACTCATATTCGTTTTGATTATCACACACTAAACAAATCGAACCACACAAATCGGTTCATAAACAAATCAAAATAATCATTCAAACTAAGCTTCGAAAATAAATCATACTAAACAAAATGCTATAAGTTTTTATAAACTCTAAGTCAAAATCGAATTTAACAAATTTCAGAACCCAAAACCGATATCAAAATGAAGAAAAATCTTAAACTTGTGTTTAAATTCTCACGCACACCTTCGTTTTGACTTGGGAGACGATGACACACATCTGGAACTTATTGCATGCAATTTGAACTTCGAGTAGAGTTGATGAAATTAAAAATGAAAAGAGAAGTGCATGTGAGCCACAAATATGAAATCAAAGCTGCATGCTTCCTAAATGTCACTAAAATAATTAGTGTCATTAGGGGCGACGGCTTTAGGGGTGACATGTAGTTGGTGTCGCCTCTAATACCCATGTCGTCTCTAATGTCAATTAAAAAAATGTGGGCTCTTCCCCCTCCCTCCTGTTCCCCACCTCATTTACCCCCAAATTTCTTTTTTTCCCTTTCGCTCTTTCACTCTCGATAGAACCAGCCACCGGGACGCCTCCGATCACCGGCCACCTAAGACATCTCATCACCGGCGACACACGTACATTCTTCATCTTCTATTCTTCTCTCTCGATCTCTATTTCTTCTGCTCACCGAGGCACACACATACACAACCGCACACAATGCAGCGCCACACTCACAAACACACGTACAGCCGCACACACACATTCACATATTTACACACATTGCGCATGCTCACAAAAACATATACTGATTTGTATATATTATTTTTGTTGTGGTTATGTATATTTTTAGGGTATAATTTATAGATTTATAATTTTTGTGTTGTTTATGTATAAATTTATCTATAATTTATAGATTTATAAATTTTGTTATGTTTATGTGTAACTTTAGGGTATAATTTATAGGTTTAAATTTTTGTTGTGTTTATGTACGTATAATTTTAGGGTATAATTTGTTGATTTGTTAAAAGACTAGTATGTATGTGTGTGTGCGTGTGTTTAATTTTATTGTACGTATGTATAATTTTAGGGTACAATATATGTATTTGTTAAAATAACTAGCATATATATAATTTTATTATGTGTATTTATAATTTGATGGTATAACTTATACATTTGTTAAAAAAAACTAGTATATATATACTTTTATTATGTATTTGTAATTTTAAGGTACAATTTATAGATTTGTTAAAAAACTAGTATATACATAATTTTATTGTATGTATGTATAATTTTAGGGTATAAATACATATCAAGTAATAATAACATCCAAATAAAAATAACAAAATGCATAGTTAGTTATAAACCACAAATTGAAAACACTTTTATATGTACATTGTGAGTTTTTTTTTTGTTAGCAGCGGCTTAGCTTTTAAGATTAATACTTGACATTCAAATATTGTGGTTGTTCAGCTCTTATCATTATGTCTATATATACTTTGTTAATTGTTAGTTTATATCATTTTGGTAGTTTTCTATTTGATTTAAGTTGATATACTTTGGTGATTGTTAGTTTATATCATTTTGATTAATGATTGTATTTATTAATTTTTGTATGATATAAATCTTCTTGAAGCGCTTCTTAGTAATCCGGAGTCTAGAGTTAGACTAAAAGACATGTTAGATCAATCTCGACTCAAGCAACAATCAGTGGCAACAATGAGAGGAACGATGGGGACGACGGTGATGACAGTGACGACTAGTTTATTTAGTTTTCATGTTTTGTGTAAAATGACTCATCCGTATACTTAGTTTGTTTGTGTACGCGACTTAATGTTTTCTAGTTTTATACATGTAATACTTTGTGTTTATGATATTGTTGAATCCTATTTGTATAGCAGGTTTGTATAGTAGGTTTTAAAAAAGCTCTGGTTTTGAGAGGAAATCAAAATTTGTTTTAAATTTTTTTTTGAGACATTAGAGGCGACGGAAGGTATTAGAGGCGACACCAATAGGGGACAAAAGAACATTAATGATGAAGTATTAGATGCGACTTATTAGGGGCGACATGTCGCCTCTTAAGGCAATAGGGGGGACAAATGAGAGTATTAGGGGCGACATTTATCGTCTCTATTATCCTGAAACCTTGCGGTGTAAAGGATTATCAACCCATTACTCAGATAAATTTAAATATGTATTCTGAAAACCAAATGGATGGGTTCAAAAGATATTCTCTTCTTTAATTAAGTAATTAAATGGTTTATCATTCCATACCCAATAGCATCATCATTTAATGTTTTCAGTTTCCGATCTCTATTGATATGTATATTTATACAATAATGTAATAATGAATTCCGAATTTGAATGTTAGAAGAATCCCATAGAAGACAAAGTTGGACCGTTTCTGAAATCTCATTTTCATGAAAAATGATTACATTTTTATTGGACGGAAAACCAAACCCTACTTCTGTCTCTGAACTTATTTTCACCACCTAAATTTAAACTTGCTTCCGACGGGGTTAAACCCGTGACTTCTCATTTATATATCACCACTCATACCAAATAGACTAAGTTTCATTGGTGAAACAAAAATGATTACATGCTTGGATTATTTGTGGCATGCAATGTCTTTTAATTAATTATTATAATTAGAATTATACTTCAGACATCAATATTGTTTAAAAACATACATTATAAATTTATATAATGAACTAACATAGTAGATTAACCAAGTAAGAATACTATTTAACGTATATTCTATTTTAAATGATCACATCTTTTATTTGATCGTAAACTTGTAAATATTGATTTTTAATACAATTTTTATATGAAATCAGTAATTTGATACCATAAATTAATGCCTATATAAGTTAATAAAAATATTTTATTCATTTGATTTATCATTTTGTGAAAATCTTCAAATAGATGTATACATATTATAGAAATATGTGATTTTAAATAAATTAAACTCAAACATTTTTTCTTATGTTCATTAAATTTAGTAGTAATTATGATTAGATTAATCAAATCACAACAAATAATTTTTAAAATATTATTATAGACGATGATGATGATGACGACGATAAATTTAAAAGTTATTAGGAATCATTTTTTCTGTTAAGATGATTTATATATAATTTTAGTTACAATAAAATATATCAAATAGTATTAAAAGTTTGAATATACTTAAATCTAATAATATTCATTTTTTTAATTTTAAATTTGTATAGTTTTAAAAAAAAGTTTATTAAATTAGGTTATTCATAGTGTGTGTATATATTGAGATAAAAAAAAAAACATGATTGTTCAATCAATTAAAGAAGAGTAGTGAGGTTCAAAAACGGAATCCATAGCCCTTAGATGCCAGATGTTGACTACACTCTGAACAAGAGAGAGTCAATGCAAAAACCAAAAGCTAACACCACTTGTATCTTACGCAACAAACCTTGTACTTCCCTTTCCCTTGGTAAATAACATATATAAACAATAAAACAATAAATAAATAAATAAAATGACAGTACGTACTACTGAATGATATAAAAATGATGACAGTCAAGAATTCATGACACATTGACATTACAAGCTCTTGTAGTCTGTCTCACTCTGACTCACACATGGAGGGTTGACACCTCTTCTTTAATTTTATTCAAAAAAAATGTGAAATTTCCTCAAGTACGTTACCTTTTGATGTAACTTAAGAAAAACATATATTACACAAGATCCTCGTAGGGTTAATTAATTAAGGGGAAGTCTAAAAAGACACCATTATACCAAATTGACACCTCTATTAATAGTTTCTTTCTTTTTTTGATTAACTTTCCTAACATGAACATCTATGAATGTACACACCCTAGCTTCAAATGGTAGAAAAAAAATACTTTTAAGGATTCCTACACCCGTAGTGGTAATCTTTTAGCATCACCCTTAATTAATTAATTAATTAATTAACATTGTTGCATGAGGTTCAAGAATCAAGAAAATGAAGAAAAAGTTGATGAAGAAACAAGAAATCCAGTTAAGGACAGTTTGTAAACTGTTGATGAATAGAGTGATGGAAATGAGGACAAGATTAAGCTTGGTTTGTCACCACCCCCAATCAAATCAAATCAATCAAAGGACTATTAATTATACTATACACTGTGTTGTGTCTGTGATGCCAAAAATTCTAGGGTTCATAACAATTAAGTGAAACATTTCAATTTCAACTTGAAAATATTAAAGTGTTTTGCATCATTTTCACATTAGGGCTACCACTATTCTACTACTACTATACTACTGGTCTAGCTACTCTAGTATATGTAATATGACAACAGACAACTCTTTTGTTTTTGTTTTTTTTGTTTTTTAAATTAATTAACTTTCTTCAAGAACACAGCTATTACCTATTCATCAACATGTATGTATGTGCAACTGCTGTTTTTGTGATTCCCAATCACAGTAACATATCTGCACATTAATTAATTCTTGACTAGTTTAACTTAATTAACGGTGTTTGTTTACTTTTTAATGTAATCATTAAAAATTCATGCGAAGATAAAATAATCTCTTAATAATTCGATTAAGAGGTAAACAAGCATACCATTAGTTAGAATCTGTTTGATTATCATTTAACTATTAAGAGGGCGACACAAATTTACTTTGTGCAGGAAACACAAGAATTTATTGACTGAAAAACAATATATACAGAATCTTAGGAGCTTAATCACCATGTGAAAAGCATAGGGCTTTAATATGATAAAAGATGAATGTTTAAGCAGATTTCTGAGCAAACATTAGGTAAGTGATTTCAAGATTCAAGATCAATGGGCACAAATCATTAATATGTGAGGTGTGTGTGTGTGTGTGTGTTTAGCCCGTTAGAAATACAGATATTGTAGAGCATTAAATTCGTTAAAAATTAATAAAAGAAGGTAATTAAATAAGGAATGCCCATTTTCCATAGACCTTCTTTGTCTCATAAGCTAGATCTCAGAAATCATTGAATCAAAATCTTAGGAAAGAGAAAAAGAAAGAAAATTGAAGTGTAAAAACTTAAAGATACGAAAATATAAAGTAAGAAAACCCTAGAAGTGAAAAAAGGGTTGTAAGATTCAGATTCATGATGATGCCAATCATAAGGTAATGATGATTGGTGTTGAATGTAAAAGTCAAATATATATATGCATAATCAGCACATAAAAAGGGAGATATATTTATGTATGTAGGTAAAAAAAAAAAAAAAAATAGCAGAAACAGACACATCAGAATCTTGAAATTGAAGCCATAACACAAAAACAAACACAAACACAAATTGTTCCCATCGATTGCTTCCTTTTCAGATCTTTTATAAACTAGTAATGATTCAAAAGTTTATTCTGGGTATATATATGCAGAGTTAAAAGTAAGTCATCATTACACTAACATTGTCCTTTATCTGTCACTGGTTAAACCTAATTTATAGCTAAAAATTTTACAAAAAAGAAAGGTTAAAAGATTCATTACCCACCTGAAAGATCGGATCTTTATGCAAGAATTTGTGAAGAAACGAAGCAGCAATTGGGGGGAATGAAGCCTGGTCCGAGATCACCAGATCCAATCATCAAGAATCTCTCTCTCAACAATATATATACATATCTAAATGATTAATCTAAAACTCATTAATCAACAAAGACCATGGATGATTGATCCGTTGACCAATTGAGTACGTTGATTATATAACAACATATATATTATATATACACACACAGTCTATATCTATATCTAGAAAAAGAGAAAGAGATCGAAAAGTTCTAGTGACCTCGAGCCAAACAACATTCCCCTCAAAAGAGATAGCTTCTTTTTTCTCTTCACGTATGAGTATGAGATTGAGTGCAGAGAGTGAAAATGAAAATGGTGAAGAGGGAGGAGGGAGATAGAGATGATAAATAAAGGGGTGAGAAGAGAAGTGGGTAGGGTGGGGTGGGTGGGTGGGTGGGGGATGGGGTGTTCGAGAAAAAAGGACAACAAGACTCAGTAACCCGAACCAATAAAACACTCGCCTCTGCGTGTGTGTGTTTTACACACACCGGACCATCATGTGAGACACATTAATTAATATCTTCAGAAGTACTTGTTTTCATTAAGATGAAAGAAAACAAAAATTTTTCAAAGTATTTGAGCTTTGAATTTTCAGCATTTGTGTTGGGGACTTGGGGGTTTAATTATGTATATTTTAAGCAGAGACATTAAATTGAAGCTTATAAAGATCGGGAATTTAAGTAGTCAAAAGCATATATAAATGCTTTTTGGTATTTTCGATAACTACATAAATAATACATAATTAAAGATGAGTTTATATATATATATATATATATATATATATATATATATATATATATATATATATATATATATATATAGGGTCAGGTTCTATGGGGCACCTGTATGCATTGTGTACTTTGGGAACCTATATGCACCGTTAGATCTTGAATTTCAATGGTTCAGATTGTAGTGGCAAAAGGGTAATTAACTTGAAAATGGGTGCACGGGTGCATAACTTCTCGTGCGCGGAAGGGCAAAATCGAAAGATGCTTGAATTCAGAAAATATTCTATCCGAATCTAAACAAACATGATGCATCTTCATCCAACTTATTGGATTCGTCTTCAAACACGATGCATCTTCATCCAATTCAATTTCAAACATGATGCATTTCGACCATATTCATCCTCGTCTTTGTTCCATCATTATGCATCACCAAAATCGTGATGCATTTCGACATTTAAACGTGTTAATTTCGTGATGCATCTCTGAAATTTAAACGTGCAATGCATTTTTAAATTAAATCTTATAATTTAACAATATATTATTAAGCATTCTCAAAATACCCTTAATACACCATTTGTAAACAAGCAATGCATTTTTTGTTCCCATTTGGTTCCCCATGCATATGGTGCCCCATAGAACCTCAATCTATATATATATATATATATATATATATATATATATATATATATATATATATATATATATATATATATATATATATATATATATATATATATATATATATATATATATATATATATATATATATATATATATATATATATATGGGGATTCTTACTAAAGATAAAAAAACTATACAAAATACTAATTAGTGGTGTGTGCAACTTAAATATAGTATTGCTAAAATATCTTAATAATATATTTAATATAGTAAAAATTATAATCAACAATTATTGGTGTGTGCAACTTAAATATATTATTACCAAAATATAAAGTTATGATAACTTAAAAGTATAAATAACGGATAATCTATCAAAAGAAATAAATGACCGCATAGATCGGAGGATAGTCTTGACTCTTGACCAAATAATAATGTCATCATGAGTGGTAAAATCCAAAAAATTTAATAAACGAGAATATATATATATATATATATATATATATATACACACACATATACATATTTGGGTTCAAATGAGTACCACCAGTTTTGCAGAGTACCGGAGGTACCTCGCTTATAACCATTTTTTTTTAAATTTTTTTCATAATCATTTTTAAATTAATAATACAAGACTACTTGCAAAAAATCACACATAAACACACACTAGAACTATGTAATACGTGTGTGTTCACATGAACTGTACTGTTGTGAACGTGTGTTCACAACTAAGCATGTTCACATGATTTTTTCACAATCACATGACTTTTAAGATGTAGGAAAGTGTGAATGTATATCATTTTTTACGAATAACATATTTTATTTGTATCCAAATGAATATGAAAAAAATTCAAAAAAAAACTTTTTTTCGGAGCAAGTTCACATCCGAAACTCGTATGTTCACAGGTACTCAAGGTACTCTGCATTTTTTAAGTACACCCACACGAACCATATTCTCTCTCTCTCTCTCTCTCTATATATATATATATATATATATATATATATATATATATATATATATATATAATATGGTTCGAGAGAGTACCACCCTTATGCAGCAGGCCAGTATATACCACCTTTAAAAAATTTAAAATTTTTTCATAAACATGTTTTAATTTACATTATAAATATCATATGTAAATTTCACATACATTCACATCTCCTAGCTACTTAAAAATGATGTGAACACACACTTATATAATTTTGAATGTATGTGAACGTGCATTTATGTGATGCGTGTTTTCATGCACTTAGAGTGTTCGGATTTGCGTGAAATTTACATATGATCTGTGTAATGTTAATTAAAACATCTTTATTAAAAAAATTCAAAAAAAAAATTAGTTTTAAGGGTAGTACTTTCTGGTGCACTGCATAATGGGTGGTACTCACTTGAATATATATATATATATAGGGAGAGGTTCTTTTAAGAATCTCAAAGATGGTAAGAACTTAAAAACATTTTAAAGCCCTTGGATCAAAAGGGTATTTTTGGAATAAAAAATATTATCTTTCTCTCTCCACTTTCTTTATTGTATGCATCTCTTTTTTCTTTTCTCTCTCTTATTTTTTTTCATTTTCATTTTCTCTTTCTTTTATAAGAATTGATTTCAATATTAAAAAACGTTTTTTATTAAAAAAAATATCTATTTCTATATAGAAAAATATTTAGTAGCTAAAAGATTAACGTATTCTATATAGAAATATTATGTGTCTATATAAAATGTTATATAATTCTATATCTTTTTATGTAGATTAACATTATTATTGATAATATATGTAAAAATGTTATGTTTTCTTATATATTTCATATATTTTTATGTTTCTTATATATTTCTATATTTTTTTATGTAGATTAACATTACTATTCAATGTGTTTTTGATATATATTTTATATCAGTTGCATACCAAGTGTTTGATAAAATGTGTAAATGAAAATCTTTTTTTTTTGTTTCAATGTGTTTTTTGGTATATTTTATCATGTAATCTACGTATAATATATGATACTTGACATTATACACGACATTCCACATCTATGCATTTGACCTATAAATATTTATCCTATGATTGGACAAAAGTGTGTAAAAAATTTCTCTAAACAAAAAAAATTTAACTTGAGAACTTTTATGAAAAAAAAAATAACATTGAGAAACGAAAATGTTAAAAACATGAAAACATGTTGGTTTTTTTTCATAATAAACTCATTTATTAATTGTATATTCTTTATGAAACGTTCAAATGTTAATATTTAACCCGCCCATTATAGATATTTATTTACACTATAACAAACTTGATCCCTTCTAGACATACAAACTTTGTTGAAGGTATACGTAGCTGTTTTTAGACTTATATTATCTGAAAGGAGCCACAATTTATGTTTGAAACAAACTAAACAACTCTTTTATAGATACTTAAGAGCATATTTATACGTGTTTATGGACTATGGGAGACATGTTATTGTCCAAAAGAGATTTTTTTTCCAACGTCAAAAGTTTATTAAAAAAGGTAGAATTTCATATATATATTTTTAAACTTTCAATATTACGCATATATCTTTGCAGAATTCCTAATTACATATATATCCTTCTAAACCTTTAAAATTTCACATATATATCCAAATGACTATTTTAAATATATTTTATCATCTAAAATTTTTTTGAATACCTAAACTACCATATTAAATTCCAACAAAAATAAATTAGGAAAATAGAAAAACGTTATTTTCTAATTTAATTCTATAGTAAACTAATTAAAAATGATATTTAATATTTTTTGAATGATATAATTAAATCTAAAATAGTCATTTGGATATATATGTGAGATTTAAAGGTTTAGAAGGATATATATGTAATAAGGAAGTTTGTAAGGATATATGCGTAATATTAGAAGTTTACAAGAATATATATGAAATTCTCCCTTACATAAATAATGACAGATTCATATTCCATGTTTTATAATGAAGATTATTTGTAAGATATTAGATTTATAATGAATGTAATAGTTATTAGATGTTTAACATGATAATCTATGTAGATTACATGATAATCTACATAGAATATAATACAAGACTACTTGTAAAAAATCACACATAATCTATGTCGAATGTTATGTTTCTTATATATTTTATATATTTTTATGTTTCTTATACATTTCTATAGCTTTTTATGTAGATTAACATTAATATTCAATTTTTTGGTATATTTTATATCAGTTGCATACCAAGTGTTTGATAAAATGTATAAATGAAATCTTCTTTTTTTTTTTGTTTCAATGTGTTTTCGATTTTTTTATCATGTAATCTACGTAGAATATATGATACTTGAAATTCTACACGACATTCTACGTAGATTGCATGACATTCTATTTAGATCACTAAATTGCATGTCATTCTACGTAGATTACATGTCATTCTACGTAGATTGCATGACATTCTACGTAGATTGTACATAGAATATGTTTGTTAACATATTTCATGTAGAAAATAAAATATTCTATATAGAAACATAATATTTCTATATAAAATACGTTAATTTTTTAGCAATTAAATAATTTTTCTATATAGAAAAAAATATTTTTTTTTATAAAAAATGTTTTTTTACTATAAAAGTCAATTCTCATGAAAAGAAAATAATATGAAAATGAAAAAAAGTAAGAGAGAGAAAGAGAAAAAACAGATTTTTTTTCTTCCAAAAATACAATTTTCACACATTTTCAAGATTCTCCACTATCAAAGTTCTAAATCATTACAAAATTGTCATCTAATATATCAATCATTGATTCTATTAATCTAAATGCCATAAAAAGTTCTTAAGTTCTCACAATATTCATGGTCCTCAAAAGAACCCTTCCCTTATATATATATATATATATATATATATATATATATATATATATATATATATATATATATATATATATATATATATATATATATATATATATATATATATATATATATAGTTCGTGTGAGTACTTAAGTACTGTGAGATCTGTGAACACACGGGTTTCGGATATGAACATGCTCTGAAAATTTTTTTAAATTTTTTCATATTCATTTAGATACAGGTATTATAATGCTGTTTTGTAAAAAAATTACATACTTTTACACTTTCTAGCATTTTAAATGTCATGTAGACGTGAAAGAATTTATGTGAAAATGTTTAGTGTGAACATATGTTCACAACAGTGCATTTAATGTAATCATGCACGTTTCACATAGTTTTAATGTATCTTTATGTGTGGTTTTTTACAAGTAATCTTGTTTTATTAAATAAAACATGATTATGAAACAAATATTCAAAAAAAATGGTTTTAAGTGGGTAACTCTGATACTCCGCAAAACTAATGGTACTCAATTGAATATATATATATATATATATATATATATATATATATATATATATATATATATATATATATATATATATATATATATGGTTGGGTTCCGGTAAGAACCCTCATTACCGTGAGAACCACTCTAAAATTTGTGCATTTAATGTTAAAATTTATACGTTTGATAAATTTATGCATTTGATATAAAAATTTACGCATATCATGATAAATTATAAACATTTAGAGAGTGTTCGGTTTTGAATTATAAACAAGATTATTAGCTTATCACGTTACAATAACACAAATAATTGGTTAAAGTGTTTGGATTACTTACGTTAATAAGTGATTGTTTGTGTTTAGAGCTAATTCTACCACATTTTTTCATAAGTTAAAAAATGTAGTTTATTTGCTTAATTATGATAGCAAATAACAGAAGTTAAATCAAACACTACATTCCCGGCAATACTTTTTGTTAGAGCTATATTAGTTTCGAAAATGTTACAACACTTTTTCAAAAACAAATCCAAACATCCTCTTAAATTTTGACTGTCGGAATAAACACATTTTTATAGCAATTTTACCTTTTATATATATCATCGTTTTACTAAAAAATATTTACATCTCTCGTTATTTTTTTTCTCAATATATATATATATACCTTTCTAAACCTTCTAAAATTCCTATACTTTCTTTTCAGAAACTCAAAATGAATTTAAGAGGTACTTACGACCCCAATCTCATTCTCATTCCAATAAATAAGCATGACCTAATCGACCTAGCTATAAAAAAACGCTCGAAATTGGTTCCGGCTCAATCGATCCATTATACAATTTCTAACACTCTTATAATCACCAACACTCATGTATTATGCATCACGAATTCACAATCATTCTACTCACAAGTTAGCACAACCACTCCACACAAATACTTCACAACAACAATTTTCGATTCAACTCGCGTACAATGATCTTCGGCTTCAACTAAAATAAGAACTTTGACATGAATCAACTGAGCGAAAGAGTACTTCCCGAAACCGAACTCGAACCTAGGAGAAAAGGAAAGTAGAATGTGTCCTCTACCACTCCCGGACCAAGGCTAAACAAAAAGTGGACACATGCAAAGGAAATTGTATCACCACAAGCATTTTACGCTATTTTCTAAAATATCATTGTCAGTAGCTATCATAAAAAATATCATCTTTTTCTAAGAGCATTCATTTTGAACCACTTCCACATGACCATGCTACAAAACGAACACCGTACGCTCAACCAAATCAACACCAAGTGGAAAGATATTGTAATATAATATCATATTTTTACGTATATTTTACTTTCACGTTTACACTTTACATTTATATATTTAACACATATAATTGATACTTTTATATATAGTTGACACTTCTTTTCGGGATATACAAAAAACTAAACACTCATCACTGGAGTGGTCGATCTTACAACACGACCATCAAACAATGCTGACAACAAAAAAACCCAACGGTAATTCTACGACATGTTTGGGAAGTACTAAATGGTTTTCCAAGATGGAGTTTCGTATCACTAATGGAATATTCGACGCCATCCAGTTCGGCTAAACCCACCTTAAATTATGTTTATTTTAATTTAAGATTTATGCTTACTAAAATAAAAAAAGTATGGGTGGATGTTGAACGATGGTAACTATTTTTAAATTGTGAGCTATAGACTGTGATGAGAAGAAAGAATGATATTACGATAATATGATAGAGGCATAGAGTGTAGTTGTCCATTCCTGTTTGCCTAAGACACTCTGGTATCTATTTTTAAAGTGTGAGCTATAGACCAATGTGGTTTATCTCAATTAGTAAGAGTGGTGTTATGTACGTGAGAGGTCACAGGTTTGAATCCCGTTGGAGGCAAGTTGAAATTTAGGTGGATAAAATGTGGTAAATGAGTAGTTTAAGAATAAAATTAAGATAATTTGTCTAAAAAACGAATTTAAATTGTAATACTTGATTGATTCATAGCTCATAATTAAGCACTTTTATGCTTCGATAAAAGGGTCAAATAGCTCAACTCTACAAGGGGCACTAAAAAGCATAAAAGAGGGTACGTAATTTCTTAGTCAATGACTCACTTTTCTGCCTGAAATCCTTTTCAACAACAATCAAAGTTATCAAACAATAATTCAGTTACTTTTTTTCACCCAAGTCAAATTAGTTCGTCGCATATATGTTTTAGGTCAATTAGTTTTACACGTGACCAAAAAACCTTGGTTTCTTAATCCATTACGACATTTAAACTTTATAATAAAATTTTAATATCATCTATATCAATGGATATTCACTTGCAATAACTCCAGGCTATCAACAAAATTGGTGGTTGTCTTGGTATTACTCGGTTCACAAATCGGTCTGGACATTTTTAGAATTTTTTACATAAATAATTTTTTAAACTTTCAGTAACCATTTAAAAAAATTAATAGTTAAACGTTTTGAAGAAAATGTTTAATAACTTAAAATATTTTGAAAACTTTAATTGTTTAAAAAGGTTTAAAAAATTTAAACTTTTTTAAAATAGTGTTGAGTAATATTAAATTCTAGAAAAATATATATTTTTTTTGAAAAGTTTAAATTTATTTTATTGTTCATGAAAATGTTTATTTTTTTAAAAAATTTCAAAAGAAAACCTAAAGTTAAAAACTGAATTATTATTAATTTTGTAAAACCAAAATGATGTGAAATAACAATTTATATGTTTTAATCATCTTAAAAATCATTTAACTTACATTGAGTACTTAATAAATTTAATTTCTTTATGATTCAAAAAATGTTTACATTTTATTTTAAAAAGTTCAAAAAATCTAATTCAGAACGTTATTTTTTGTTATTTTTTAGTTGATAATAAAAATACCTTTTATATTTTTATAAATATTTATTATTCATTTGTATGTGTTTTACATTAAATTAATTTTACTCTTCTTTTTAAATTATTTTATTATTTGATAATAACATAAATAATGATGATAAATATTAATATTAATCATGAAACAAGTAATGGTAGAATGATCATTTTAATGGTCAAATGACAATATCTATAACAAAACTTCAATTATAAGAACTTACAATGTAATTTTCAAAGTTAAAAAACATGATCCATAATTTCAGGTAAACAACATGGGCGGAATTTGTAATTTACTCAAATGTTGTTAAATTTTGTGAAAGTATCATAAATAAAGACTATGTTTGGTAGAGTGCTTCTAAGAGCTTTTAGAAGCTTTTATTTTAAATAAGCTCTACTAAAAAATAAAAGCTTTGTTTGGAATGATACATAGAGCTTTCTTTTTCTCAAAAATAAGCTCTTTTTTGAAAAGCTAGTAGAAGTAGCTTTTGAAAAGCTCCGGAGCTTTTAGTCAAACATATTTACTTTTTTATCCTTTTATTAATCATAAACTACCACCTTTAATTAATATTAATGCCCTTTTAAGTAATTTAATACTAAAAACTACAGCTACAGCTATTTTTACCAAACACATTTATAAAACTAAAAGCTCTAGTTCTTTTAAAAAGCTCCAGCTCTCAAAAGCTTCAGCTACTAAAAGCTCTACCTCTATTAAAAACATAAAGCTACAGCTAGTTTTGACAAACATACCCAAAGTATCACTAAGGGGGTGTTTGAAAACAACTTAATTGGACTTAATGCAGAAAAATCGGTCAGCCCTTTACAATAAGTAGTGTTTGATGAACACTTAATCAATTCAGCAAAATGCACCGGTCAGTCAAATTTATAAGTCACAGGGCTTGATGTATTCCCCATTCAGCATATATGTTTTCCAACAATACCCCTTTCCTTCCCAACAAAAGAATGAGCGCTGCAACCCTTCTGTCTCCTCCATCGTCAAGCCCCTCCATCTCCTCCATTGCTCGGCGGTTCTCTTTCTCGGCGGTTTTTCATCTCGCCGTGGGTCTCTCCATCTCTCTGTGGTTTTCTTTCTCACTGTGGGTCTTCTCCTTCTCGGCGGTTATCCTTCTTGACGTGAGTCTCCTCTGCTGCCGCCGACTCACTCTATTCGGCGCCTCTGCGCCTCCGCCGGCTCACTCACTCTCTCCGGTGCCTTTGCTGCTGCCGCCGATTGCACTCTCTCATATGGGCGCCTCTCTTCGGTTCATTTGACATAGAAAATGGTTTATTCCTGCTATATTTGACCGCCAAGACAGCATATAAAATGGGTATTGCAAATTGCTTTGTATTTTTGCATCTGCTGCTTTTTGATAGAAATGGGTACTGCAGTATGCTTTGGCCGCCGTGACAGCAAAGGAAACAAACATTTTAATGTATATGTTTGTTTTGAATAAAGACATGTTTTTTTGTTGGGTATTACAAATTCTGGCAACACAATTACATATTGAAAAATGAGTTATTACAAATTCTGGCATGTCTTGAATTAATTCCAAAACAAGAAAAGGAAATCGACCGATGTTTTGTGCTTAATTGTTAATGAATTATTTATGTTTAATTATGATTTATATATGCTTTTAGGTAGTTGAGAGTTTTACATTGATGTATATTATTAAATTATTTATTTTTATTAATGTAAAATCTTGATCATAATTTTGATTGAAAAAAACAAAAGATTTTTAAGTCAGACGGAAGGTTAAAATTGTCATTTTATTTCATTCAGACTGTTTAATCAACGAAACAATCAAACAATATTTATCTATTCAGTTATTTTTCTAGTCAGCATTACTTAATCCAGACAGTTATCTAAATCCAGACAACACTTAATGAAAATGTAATCAAACAGCCCCTAAAATAGTAAAATTATAATTAGGTGACAAACACAAGTGTCACTGAACATCAATATTGTCGAGTATGAGATGAATTTTGAAAAAATAATTCCTTATTTGGTATGAAAAATGTGAATGATGATTAAAATATAACATATGAATAAATATGTTACCAAATAGTAATATAAATTCTAACTAAAATGGTTCGTATTCTTCAACTTTGGCTAAAAACATTTTTTTTTAAATATAAATTTTGTTTTATGCCCAAAAAATATTTTTTTTTTTCGTTGATATCATAGATCGAAATTTAAAAAACCTGTGAAAATTTATCGTTTTCAATATGGTCATAAATTTTTTCCTATTTAAATTAATCATTTAATTTTTGTTTTGATTTTAAAATTTGATGTGTTTTTCACGTTTAACTAGATAAAAAAAATACAAGGTAGTTTTTTATATTCAAATAATGTTTTTCATCGAAAGCTGAATTAATTTTTAATAATAATATTACAAGTTATAAATTAAAATTGGAATGGTAATTCGTTTTTATGCAGGTTTTGATGGAAGGAAAAATGAATTAATCATGGAGGAAAAACAGACAGAGTGACAAATCACCAAAATTCAAAGTTTAGAAAAACAAGAGAAAGTGGGAAAAGCGGGCAGTTGGAAAGCGGAAAAGCTGACCTTAGCTTTTCACCAAATCCTAAATAAACTATTCATTTATTTATTCTAAAACCATACTAATTACTTTTTATAAATATTTATTTATATCATAATATAGTAAAATAGTAATATAAGCTTTTTCATTTTTTTCTTCTTTAAGTCACAAGCAATGCTACGTTGTGAAAATAAAAAGAGAACAAGTAAATAAAGAAAAGAGAAGAAAGGGAAAAAAAAAAGTAATGAAGTTTCAGAAGTTAATCGGGTGTTGTTTGATTGCATAAGAGGTAAACAGTCTGATATTTTATTTCACTTCTGATTGATGAGAAGTGATTCTGATAAGATATTAGGGTATAATAAGAGAATTCAACAAGTGTGTTTATTTTATAAATTATCTAGATTTTGTTATCGAAATATATACCAACAAATTTTGGCTAAAATAGAATATATCTATAAAAAAGTTGAAAAAAAATATGAAGGAAAGTTGAAAAAAAAATTGTGTCGCCAGAGTAAAGGTAACATGGAGGGGAGGCGGCAGTCATCTGGGGGTGCTGTCAGGGGGAAGGGTTGGCAGCGTTTAAGGTCTTTGGGAATGAGGAAAGGAACTTGTTTTTTTATTTGATAAGATTGTGTTTAACTCTTATAAGAAAAAGACATTATAAGATGTTTTTACTCTTTATCATCTATGACAATCAAACGCACCTATCATTAAAATAATTTACCGAATAAGATGTTCACATATTTTCAGACTCTGATAAACTTTATCAAACATACATCAGTCCCTCCCTTCCATTTTTTTCTTTCCCTTTTCAGTTTTCAGTTTCCACTTAATTTTGAGACAAATAAGATCAGGTCCATTTTCCTTTCATTTCCATTATCTAAGTTAGAAGAAATGATAAATTTAATTTTCTTCTATTTCCTCTATAAATTATTTTGAGAACACAACATAGGCACCATTTATTATAAATTTTGCGAGAACAATTAGGGTCTATTTGTTTATTTTTTTCATTAAATGTTATTTAGATTTTCTTAATCGTTAGTTCACATCTTTCCATAATATAAGTTCAAAAGATTCACCAAAAAATTTTCAATCGTGACAAAATACATTTAATAACCAAAGAAGACACACCAAATCACCAATCAATAATATAAACTAAAAAAGTCAACAGAGCCAACAAGGGTAGGAAAAAATACACACACAGGAACCATAAAAAATCTAAATTTTTAATTTTTTGTGTATCGAATTACATAATAGTTTATGTTTATATATTATTTTTATGAATTGATTTTTATAAATTAGTTTGTGCATAAACTCATATATATCTTTATGCAAAAAGACAAAGTTTATTCATAACTTAATTTATGTTTTATGCATTGAAAAAAAAAGGTTAAAATAATAATAAACATTTAAATGGATTAAAACTAAGAAAAAATAGAATGATTTTTTTAACAACAAAATTAAGTTCTTATTTGAAAAAAAAAAAAAAAAAAAAAAAAAAAAAAAAAAAAAAAAAAAAAAAAAAAAAAAAAAAACTTAATACTAAAAATTTTCTATTATGAAACGCAACCTTATTCTTATGTCTTATGTTGATTTTAGAAAAATGAATTAAGTATGCCATATATGATTACTGATATTTTAAAAAAATAAATATTTTATTATATATATATATAAAGACTAAAATATAAAAATAATTTGTTATTCTATATACATATATATAAGCATATAACCCATACCCATTTATGATTCATCCATGTAGAAAACGAAAATTGATCAGAACATATAGAAACTTGTGTTGGGCTCTGCTACTGGGCCTCGTGGCAGTAAAGCTTAACCGACCAAGACACACTGACACTGGGTTATTCTATAAAATAATATTTCATTTACACTAATGTATTTTATTTTTATTAAATGTTTTTTTGTATCATATTATATTATTAGTAAAAAAATATAGTTTTAAATTCCATCTCTAAAATGGCAACATGCTTTCACCTTCTAACATTTACAACATTTTATTTTCAAGTTTCAGGTCATGCATGACGACTGACACAAAAGCGCAAGACTGTAAACTTGAGGACTTTTTTGTAATAAAAAAAATAACATTGAGGCACAAAAATGCAAAAACCGTAAAAATATGTTGGTTTTTTATAATAATTTCTTATTAAAATCATGATCCTGAACCAAACTAAAAAAATTATAATTTTCTTCATTCTGTTAACTAAGGCATAAACAAATAAACTGGGCTAACCTTAAAATATCCATGTATGTTTGAAAAATTTTAGCTTAACATATTTAACGATTAAAGGTTTATAAACTCTACAACTAACTACAGTAACAATGGGCCATGAATGTAAGAAGACAGAAGATCAAGGTCTATTATATAAATTTAGTAGAGTTATTTACGTAATTTCCCAGTAGTATATATTCTATTACGTACAGCCTTTACATTTCAATTCCATCGATCTTTCAATGGAGTTCTTTCACTTTCTTGACAAATCAAACAGATTTTATGGGATCAGAGATTCGATCAAATTACTTTCAAGGTTTCATCCAAATTTCAAGACGTCAGCAATCAATCATATCTTCTTCACCCCAGAAATTCAGGTCGCCTTTTCTCTTGCAAAGAAGTTATACTACCATAAAAGGTAACGTCTGAATGGTGTTCGATCAAATGCTTCAAAGACTTTGCTAAACCTAAAAACTCGTGAATCTCTTTTAGAATAGCAGCGGAATCTATACTGACAGATTCATAACGTTCAAATGCAATAGATTCACTTTATTAGTTGATCTTAGTCCTTGCAATACAACCATTAGTTTTGTATGCTGTTGTCGCAGTTGATTACAAATTAAGATACGGTTCTTTTTAAGAAGTTAAGAATTTCATACATATAGGAGGTGTTACTTTCGCCAACGAAAGAACCGCAGATGGAAGGATCCACAAACCTTCACCACAGATCAAGCCTGAAGCCACAGATGTAGCCATTAACTCGGCTTTTTTAGCATTGAGCTTTTGCCATGCCAACAAAACCAAGCTTCCAATACACATATCAATAGAGAAATAGCCACCGACTAGGAAAGGCACTGCCATGCATATAGGCAATGGCATCCACTTCCCAATCTTCTTCGGCAACAGATCTTTTACGATGTTGATCCCCACTGCAAATGCAAAGAATCCGTAGCATAAGTGTAAGCAATGCTTTGGCAAAGCGGAAAAACCCTGAACCCCAATAATTGCCATTTGTCTGAATACTATTGCAAAAGGTGCTTTGTATTCTCCTTTAGGGTTACCCACATCAAATGCTTTGGTGAATAGAGTGAGGGTGAGAGGTGATACAATGCAGCCTATGGCAGTGCCGATCGCTTGGCTGAGAAGCATTGTTCTCGGAGAAGTTAGTGTGAGATGGCCGGTTTTCAGGTCGTGCATTAAGGTGCTGGAAACGTACAGAACCGCTTTCATAAGGCCACAACCAACCAATCCAGCAACCACTCCTTGATCTTTTCCAGCCAATGCTGCCATCATAAAAAGCCCGACCTTCCCATAATTATAAGCCATGTCCCAGTCGGTCAACCCAGTTCCATAAGCATTGCAGAAGGCTAATGATGGAGCAATAATGTAGGCTATGATCACATAGTACCATTTGACCTCTGGAAATATCGAGGGTACCGCAAATGCATTGACGATGGTGAATACAGTGTATCCAACTATCGCAAACCACAACGGTATGCCTTCTCTGATGAAAACTTCATTTTGTAGCTGTTCCTCCTCTGTAACTTCCTTCTTGCTACCTACAGCTGCAGGAAGACAATAACGTTAATCTAGTAAATACAATTAACCACATAGAATTAGAGTTCAGGCTGAGCTACCTAAATTAAGGTTTTCGCTTTTCAATCTTCCATAGATACTTGCATATGTAAAATACAGTATCTTGATGAAGTTGTAAAGTCCGTCACCTAGGAGGAGAGCAATTGAGATAAAGACCTGTCGAACAAGAAATTAGTAAGAAAAACAAATCGTAGGAGCATGCGACTATGTGACAGTAATCACCTTGTAACCGTTGAGACTTTCCATACTGCTTTCTGGTACATTAGCAGGAAACCATTCTCCCTTCTGCTTTTCGATAAGTGGCCACATTATACCCCATGAAATCACAGCTCCAAACAGCAAAGAAAAGCTCACAATGTGAGGGCAAATCATCCCAGTTCCCACATAAGTCAAGCTAAAATTGAAGTAAAATCTACACCAAAACAGAAAGCCCATTCATTAAGAATTGTGAAATACATACCATAGAGAAAGAATGCTTACGTTTTCTTCCAAGCCTCCAACCCGAATGTAGGGAATTGTGCAAACCCACATTCTCCTTTTCCAGTAAAGAACCATTGAAAGATAGCCCACAAGAAACTGACTGAAAAGTACTTGGCAAACCCCTTGACTTGCTTCCTATAATAATATAGAAGAAAATTAAAAACACTTGTCATGAACGTGTATCATACAACGCTTCAAAAACATTTATGAAATATTTTTACAGAAGTACTTTGCCATCACGTCCCCCTGACTGTGAAATCCGTTAATTAGAACAGCTGTGGCCATGCCACTTGGGAATATCAGCTTATAGTCGATAATCAAGATCTGTCGGATATCATCCTCCAAATGTCAGTAACATACACGTTTAGAGAGAAACAAATACCCATATATTCATGTACCTTTCGGAGTGGAATCAGTACGAAAAGACCAATAAAACAGATTAACAAAGAGTAGCCAGTCATCCAACCAACACGAAGTTCTTTGTAAGTCCCTGGAGAATTTACTCCTCCTGCCATCTCATATGTCTTCTTGTTCAATGCCAGTAAGAAAGACCCAAATCCACCTAAATACGTCCCCAAAACAGCAGTAATATTCAAAGTTAAAAACTAAGAAACATTTGGATGAAACAGCAAAAAGACTATTACGTTAACACAATAGTGCTCAGGACTAAGAAGAAAGAAAAGGTAAGATTTAAAGATTGAGACCTCCGATGGCAATGCTGTAACAAGCAACTGAACATGTCTGAATCATCGTGTTCTCGTGCCTGGTAAAGGGAACAGTGGTAATCCCCAATTTTTGAAGCATCTTTGTCCAAGTTTTCATGAACAGAAAAGCAAGAAGTGCAGCTGAGACATTCAGATTAGGAGTTATCCCAGTAGTGAGATTCAGTTTCATGGCTATAACGGTGTAAATGCTCCCTAAAACAACACTTGCAATAACTCCCCGAACCGTGATCTGTTTTGTCCATGGTGGCAGTCTTTTAGAAACTTGAAGATGATCATAATCATCGTCTTTCTTCTCTTGTTCAATCTCCTGCCAATCTTGTTCAATCTCTCCTCTCTCCCTCATTTCTGTGCTCCTCATCGGTTAGACACCAAAGGAAAATGCTTCCAAGAACAACGGAAGGTTAGCCACCAAACAAAAACAAAATGCTTCCAAAGACAAGGGAATTATGTGAATTCTATAATGTAGTTTCACTTTTCTTCAATGGAAGGAAGGATTAAGTCAACTGGAAAATGTTGCTTTCTCAGTGTCCTTGCTTTCTCCTAGGAAACTAACATTATATATATGCAAATGCCATATTCATTTGCATTGATATATGTGTGGGTTGGGGTAAAAGAGAGAGAAAGAGAAAGATGGCCAATCAGCAATGCTGCATATGAGTTCTGTCGTCATTTATCTAACATTAAAACTAAATAATTGGTGAGATGGCATGCGTGTACTATATTATTCTTACTACTAATCTACCAGTTGCTAGTACAGTCATTGACTTTCCTGTTTAATTTAACTCCAACCATTCACATCATCCATATGATCCAAAATTTATATCTATATTAAACACGATCAACGAGCTTCGCGAATATTAACTGTAATTTGATTGGCTATACGGGGTCAACGAAATTAGCTATTATACATTTGAAGATTTGAGATCGGAATTCGGATCCATGAAATTAAAATGGCAATAAATTGAGTAAACGAACATGCCCTTACACTAAATCAAGAACAAAAAAGAATGGTTCCATGAAAAAAAATTGTATATATTAATTTCAACCTGGAACATAATGTGGCTTATGGTACAATTGATGTTTCAATCTGTTTTAGTCGTTGAAACTGATGTTTCGATTGGAAATGGACTTAAGATTCCAAGTTTAATGCAGAAATCCAAACCAACAGCAGCAAACAGAAAGATTAGAAGATTCTCCGATATATAAACAGCACCACTGAAGGCATGCGATAATACACTACCAATTTCCAACTCCATAGGTGGTCCTCCTCCTAGCATAGCAAGGCCTACATTAAATAAATCAAACATAAACATATCAACTGTAATAGATTTGTAACATTGTAAACATGCACTGTTTTTGTGGTAGGTTTCTAGAGTACCTTTGACAAAGCCAAAGGCTGCACAAGTTCCTGTCTTCAGCTGAAAATTGTCGAGGTCACGACGAACAGCATAGCGGAAGGTGATGCCAAATAGAGCAGAGCTGATGAGAGTAATTACTGAAGGGAGTATCAGCTGGGATGCGTTGGTAACCTGAGATAAGGAAATAGGTAAGCCTGCCAAGGTGCCAACTATGGCAGAGATGGAAGCGGCTTTTACAGACTCCAATCTCTCTTTGTTTTTGTACATTGCTTCTCTTTCTGTCTCTGTCATCACTGAATCTCTATCTCCAACTTCGACTTCAAGAGAGCGTTCAGCTTCTTCAACTAGTGCTCTTGCTTCAGTTAATTCCTTTTGGCATTCCTCAATCTTCAATACATAGAACATCTATCTTCGTTAGTAATGTATGGTTGCAACATGATCCAACAAATAGATCAAATTTATTTAAATACATTCAAAGATTAATGGAGAAAAGAAATAGAAAATATCTGCATTTGTAAAAACTATGTGCGCCCAAGTCGACTCTAAAATGAAGAAGTTGCTTTATAGCATGTATCTCAAATTTTGACCGAAAACCTCACTAGTCAGTAATGGATGGTTCTACGGGTTTTCTTCATTAATTTTAGAAACGTGTACCATAAAAGATTAAAAGTAGATATCGTATGTTTACTTATGCAGTAGAATTAAATCATTTATGTTGTGGTAGTATACTATATAGGTTTGGATAATATAGTTCAAATACAGAGACATGTTTTTACCCATGCAATCCAACCTATTAGGGCCGTCACTCAGATTTTGGAGGCCCTGGGCAATAATCATAAAAAAAGTCATTTATATATATTTATAAAGTTCACTAGGTCGTCACTTAAATTTTGAATGCCTTGGGCAATAATCATAAAAAATGTCATTTATATATATTTATAAAGTTCACTAATATTATAAAGATTATTATGGATTTTGGGTTGGGCCAACTAATATATATACATAGGTTAACTTTTTGCCATAGTCCATCTTGCCCTTGGCAAGAACCGGGGCCTGAACCTATGTTATAATATATTTGTGTCTTAGAAGTTTGGATACTACGCTTTAAAGGTTTCTATCATACAAGCATGTATTTATTTGTATGGTACGAGTTGTATATTAAATTCCATATCGTCATCTTGTGAAATAAGAACCAAATAAATGTGTTGACCTAGAACATGATCCATCTGGATAATTACCTGAATGGGTCAGAATCTAGATCCATGGATCATATCAGTAGTTTATATGATACTAATTCTACCCTAATTGTCCCACATTAGCTAATCAAATGAGAATGGTGGAAGCTGCCATAGGAGACAGGGTGGCATCTAGGAACAAAATCATCACCAATTTCCTGTCCACACTCTGGCTCAACGAGATAGAATCTCAATATGAGATTCCTAAATTACCAATATTCCAAAGATATTTAAATATTCGCCAACCATGTGATGAGCCCAGGTCAAGCTTACATTAAAAAAAAACCTTTTAATACCTTCTAATGATAACTAATACACCCTCTTGCTTATAGTATACACTCTAACTCCTCCTTTTTATTGCAAATATGAAATAACCTTCTAACTCCTCCTTTTTATCCTTACATAATAAATGGTTTATTATGAAAAAAACCAACATGTTTCATGTTTTTTTGCGTTTTCGTCCCTTCATGTTATTTTTTTCCATAAAAGTCCTCAAGTTAATTTTTTCTTTTTGGTTTAGTGGTACTTGGACATTAGAACCCATTTTTTCAGTTTTTAAAAACCCGGTTCACAAATTATAACTGAGTTCTAATGTCCAAATTTCAATAAACCAAAAAGAAAAAAATTAACTTGAGGGTTTTTATGGAAAAAATAACATGGATGAACTAAAACGTAAAAAAATGAAAACATGTTGGTTTTTTTCATAATAAACCCTATAATAAATACAACTTTTGACACTTCCCAATATTTGGTATACCATATATTCATTACACTTCAAGTTTCGATTATTCATTTCATGATCCCAAACTCCCAATTCGCATAGATTTATTAGCCGAAGTTGTTAAATAGTTTCTAGTGACTAATGTTTATATTGTATTTACTTGTATACATTTACAGCATCAAATGCCAGTTCCGTTTCTCCTCGATTTAGTCGAAACTCATAGCGTTAAATGGTTAATCACGTGACTACGGCATCTGATATGTGCATATCTATACATATATTTCGTATCATTTTCCTTGCATATTGTGTGATTTTCAGCCTGAAATGTGTGAAAATGATATTGATTTTGTTTATATATGTGTTTCACAGGTCAGAAGCTGTTGGATCAGCATTGGAATGGAAATCAAGGCCAAAATAATGAAGATTTTAAGTCCATTCAGCTTCCTGATCAAATTTGAAGATTTGCTAAAAACTGCATTGTGCGGCCACATAGGTATAGTCCACGCCACCGCATGAACAGATATCTACGAGGCCCTGTAATCAGATGGCATAAGACCAGTCCAAGCAGCCACGCGGCCCCTACACGACCGCGTAAGAAGCCCAGTCCCACGAATTTCGTTTTTAAACCCTAGGAGCTTAGCAGCTGAGGGTGTGGCGATTTTTGACAATAGTTTACGATTTCAGATACTTCTCTCTCGTTTTTCTTTAATATAGAACGTAGTTAATCATACTTAGGCTAGGGTTTCGATTTTCTTTCGATATTTCAAGCCTTCGGTTCGAGTTTGGAGTTCGGTTTAGCACGAGATAGTTGCGTTTTTTGTACATTCGTTCCTAACTCTCCGATTTCATGAAGTTCGTTAATTGTTTGAGTTTATTTTCGGTATTTGCTATGGATAGTGAATTGTTTTTTTGGTCACCCGCTTTGGATAACGATTATTATGTATTAGTTGTACAGGTTGTGACATATTCTCAAACACCTAGAGTGCAACCAAAATGAAAATTTAATTTTAGTAATTATATTATAGAATACAAAAAGAAGAAGCAAACCTCAGCAGCTCTAGATTCAAGCTGATTAATGTATTCTTTCATCTTCTCGTTTTCAATTTCCTGTTTTTTGATCTGTGCAAGTTCCCTCTTGGCCAATTCAACTCTTTGTGTAGCTTTATCCAATCCATCTAACAAAACCCTATTTTCCTCTCTGTTTAGCAATTCGTCTACTCGTTCGTCCACTATACCAGACAACAAATTCTTCAATCCTCCACCACTATTCCTCTGCTCCGAGCTACCATTACTAGTGTTATCGTTAACGGGGTTGCTGGATTTAACGGAGAATGAACCAGATCTTGATGACGAAGACGGTCTGAAGGGGTTGGAGCAAATGTAAAATTGAGTTTTGGTCAAACGAATCGAGGGATTTGGAGAGTAAACGAGTGTGGGATTGGGTGTCGTTGCCATGCTTACTGTTAATGGATAGCTTCAAGAACTCACGTACCATCTTCAAAGAAGTTTGAGTGAATTTTACATATATAGCCCTTGAACTATTCTTTACTTTTAAATAAAGCCATGATACTTTCTACAGGATCAATGTATCATCAGAGCTGGACTGAATCCAGTCACAAATGATGTCAAACGATCAAGTTCTCTGTTTTATCTTTTTAATTTACACTATCTGTTCTGTTTTGTATTCTTTTTATTTAGGGTAAATTACAAATTTCGTCCCTGTGGTTAGGTATAAATTATGGATACCGTCCTTCTTCGTGATTAATTACGAATTTCGTCCCCGTTGTTGACAATTTGTTTTGGTTTTGGTCCTTTGACCGGTCATTTTTTTTAAAATGACCATTTTGCCCTTGATATAATTATTAGAGTAAACTACTTTGTTGATCCTTTAAGTTTATCTATTATGACTGGTTCATTCCTTTAACTTTTGAAATTACTCTGCTAATCCTTTAAATAGGAATTCTGAACACCAATGGTCCTTTATTCATACAAAAAATGTTAAATGATCTCGCATTTTTCCAAACATCCATTTGAATAAAGGACCATTAGTGTTCAAAATTTTTATTTAAAGGATTGTCAGAGTAATTTCAAAAGTTGAAGGACTGAACCAGTCATAATTGATCAACTTAAAGGATCAATGAAGTAATTTACTCTAATTATTAAAATAGGTAATGAACTCTTTTTTTATAGAATCAAATAATAAAAATCCAAAACCTAAATTGTTTTTTTCATTTTAATTATTAAAATAGTGTGTCTCAGAAATTAAAATAGCTCTGTCTCTCTTTCCCCCTTCAGATTTACCCTCCGACGAAAAATCATCCGACGAAGAAACAAAAACCTTCTTCCTCATCGACTGTGCACCCTCCTCCTACGATCCGAACCCGACTGTTCTTCTGGTCAATTCACAGGAAAACAAGATTTTGCAGGTAAAAATCAAAAGAGTACACAGAACCCGATTGTTCTTCTGGTCTCGTATACAACTTTGGACGACAGTGAGTGTCTTTAGATAATTAGATTATGTATCTGATCACTGCAATTCCAATCTCACGAAAATAAAAATATATGATAACTTTGAAAAAAGTAAAGAGTTCATAATTACAAAATTAAACCTTCTTTGGTTCCTTCTCGGACTCCGAAGAACTGCTTTCTTCTGAAGAACTGCTTTCAACTTCCTTCATGTTTTTCTGATTCTTTTTCTCAACAACCTGGAACACATCAGAGTTGACTTGATCAATACTTGATTTTATCATTAAATCAATTCTTAACTGCAGTGTCATTGTAGCATTTTATGAAGGCATCTTGCTTTCTTTCACACTGTGTTAATGCAAAATTGCAAATATATTATATATTTCGGATCTGTAAATGTGATCACTATAATGCAATTTAATGTTATATATTTTGTAATTATGGTGGTGGTGGTAGGGTGGCTGACCGATGAGTGGTGGCCGGCGACCGAATGGAAGAGAGAGACCGATGGGTGGTGGCCGGCGACCGAATGGAAGAGAGAGAGAGAGAGAGAGAGAGACTGTGAGAGAGAGAGAGAGATTTCTTATTATTTATTTTTATAAAAAAAGAAAATTCATAACCTATTTTTATAATTATATCAAGGGCAAAATGGTCATTTTAAAAAAAATGACCGGTCAAATGACCAAAACCATAACAAAATGTTAACCACAGACATTGAATTTGTAATTTCTTCTATAGAATGACTTTATCCGTAATTTCCCTATAACCACAGGGACCAAATTTGTAATTTACCCTTTTATTTATAAAACTTTTAAATAAGAAACCTAGACATTGAATCGAACTAATAACAATATCATCTTGTCTTGTTGATTCTTAATTTTTTTAGTTGTTTTTCTTTTACGTTTGGAGGGTGTTTGGTTTTGATTATTAATGATGCTTATATGATTATAATGTTGCAATACTATAAATAAGTAGTTTAAAGTGTTTGGATAACAACTTTTAATAATTGTTTATTTGCGGTAAGTAATATACTTACCATTATTTTTCTGCAGTAACTTTTGTTGCTTAAGGATACATCAATTATTTTTAATTGTAAATTTACAATGTTACCTTCATGTTTAATCTAAACCTAATACCAATTTATTGTTATGTTATTATATTTAAAATTTTATTTTTTTTGATGAAAAACTTATTAAAATGTTTATTGATAAATAATTTTAAATAAAAATATTATATATAAGCTAAAATACCTATTAAATTGAAAAAATTCATAATTATATACAAATGTCCTTTTTGGTAAGTTTACGAGTTTTAAACGCAAATCCAAACACTTAAAAACTGATTATTTGATAATTGTGATAACAAACAGCATAAGCTAATCCAAACACTAAACTGTCAGCAACACTTTTTGTTACAGCAATAATCCGATTATTAAGTATCAAAACACTGCAGCACTTTCCAAACACAAAACCAAACACCCTCTTGGTCATCGACCAGTCCGATTTGATTTTGAATCGTAACATACTTACATGCAACATACCCCATTACTAGTACCTTCAAAATCTGTCTACATTTAGCCTCGTTAAATTGCACTATAACAAAATGACACTAGACTTGTTGGCACTTTTGGTCCCGACAATCAAGTGCTAATATATAAGACTACTAGTTTATTACCCGCGTATTACACAGATATTTTTAATATATATAAAATATAATAAATAAAAAGATAAAGATATAAATATTATTTTTTAAACAAAAGTATATAAGGTGATATTATTATTTATTATGACCTATTAATTTTGTATATTTCTAAATATATATGAAAAGTTTTATATATTTTTTAAACTTTTATTATATTATCTTATAATTAATAAGTTAGTAGATTATTAGATTTGTTTGATTTGATTTGAATTTAAAAGTGGATTATATTAGATTTGGATAGATTTAATTAATAAGTTGATAGAGTATTAGATTTTGTTTGATTTGATTTGATTTGAATTTAAAAGTGGATTGTATTAAATTTGGATAGATTTGATTTAAATTTTTTTATTTTTTTTAAAATCTATAACTGCCACGTGTCGATTAATGGTGACGACACATGGCTTCACCAGAAATGAGTATAGTTACTGTTTTAATAGTATAGATAGAAGATATATATTTGATGTTTGTTCATCGTTTAAACTGTGTTATAAAAATTATCATTATATCTACTGCATACTTATCAAATTATATCACATTGGCATCCTATTATTACACTTTTTTTTTTGTTTTAGAAGCAAAACATGCCAAAGATAGACATTGTCGAGCCCAAATCTATCCAAATGATCTTATCTTTCATTTACAATATATTTAGTTTAAATACATGAAGATACATATAATAAGTCTTGTTATAATATCAAAATAGTTTGAGAATGATTCAAACTCTGAAACTCGATCTTATTTAAACAAATTGTTACAAGTATATATACTCTACAATCTTGAGGATCGACACAGTAAAGCGTATCGATTTGTATTTTTATTTTGTTATGGTGGGCTTTATTGTTGCAGTTGCATTCTAATGGATTTAAAATATGGGCTTAAAGTTAGACAGACTTCTTAGTGGACATTATTATTAATGGGCCTGGACAATTAAAAAAGAAGACTTACTACAACTTCATGCAAAATAGGATTTATCAAATTTCTCCTCCACTGTACAGTGATTTGTTTGTTCGTGCGTATAATTGATGAATATTTTTGTATCGTACAGTTTCCTTCATTTTTTATTATTGTTTATTATACTCAAACTTGAGATTATGTTCACATGAATCTTTTAAGGTTTTTTTTTTTAAAAATTTTAAAATAAGTATTTTATAAAAACAAATGATGATAAATATAACTCAAATACCTTTGCAATTAATAATTAAAGACATGGAAAAGTAAAGAGCACACTCTAATGTCTATGAGATTGACATGACTTGCATAAAGTTTCAAATGGCTTATTTTATCAAACATCTTTTACCATAAAGTACAAACGCATTAATGATTTACTCAATAAATGATTGGTCATTGTTCAACATATAACATTTCATAATCATCTTGATTTAGGTGGTGTAATTAGATTGTACTTATGAGGTTAATCGATCAACGAGAAAGAATATTAAAGACTTGTTTCAAATCATTATTGTAGTTACATTTTAGTGTTATTATGTATCGGGTCATGTCAAAAGTGGATCGGACTTGAGTAAACTATTAAAAATCGAGAATACAAAATTAACAATACAAAAACTATCATAATGATAACTAATTCGATTCCAATCTTGATGAATTAGAAATATAAAAGTTAGTTTTTAAAATTAATTTTATATGTACGTACATTAATATATTTAATACTTTCTTCACGTTAAATTAATCAATGTTTTCTAAATGTTTTTTTTTTCTATATAAAAGTACAACCACATTTTAAACATAACAAATCAGATATGTTTTTAAGAAGCTATTTTTAGAAAAATCTTTTTTAAGAAGTTTGTTGACATTATAAACCAAAAGCTTGTAATGCTTTAGTGCTATGTAATTAATAAAAATATTTGGCAGGTTTTCAAAGTTTTGGTACGAAACCAATAAAGTTTCTAGAAATTTTTTTTCTTGCTATAAAGCATAAATGAGTAATCTGTGGTTATGCACAATTATGGATCCCGTTATTTTCACGTCGAAATTACAATCACAGTACTCATGGTTGGTTATTTATTGTGGTTTTGTTCCTTTGACCGCTTTTTTTAAATAACAATGTTACCTTTGAGAATATTATTAATGTAGGTAATACACATTATATTTTAATAAATTAAAAGAAAATCATTATTTAAATATATCATAAAGATTTTTTTAAAAAATAGTTAGATGAGTTTGTGTCGTGGAGAGGAGAGAGAAAACAAAATTTTTGCTATGCTCTCCTCCCCCTTCTGATCGACGCCCATCCCTGCTTCAGGTCGGTGCTGCTCTGCATCCCCCTTCTGATCGGCGCTGCTCTTCTCTAGTCCCCCCTTATCGAGTTTCTTCGGTATCTAGGTCCGCCACTAAACCGGTCACCAAAAGTACCATGTCAACAATGAAATCCGGATGAAAAAAAAAATCTACATTAAGTCATTTCGATAATTTTATTAAAGTAACATATGTTTGTACGACTTAAAACCAATGTTCCATTAAAAATTATCCACGTAATATAGATGATCCAGTCAATTACTATGATAAAATAAAAAAAATATAATTAAAATAAAATAAAATTTTTAAATTTTAAAAGTTTAAAAATCACTTGTGAAATTAAAATGATGTGATTGTTCCTAAAGTATAAAGTTTAAAACTTTAAGATTATGTTTGGTATAGGGAATTAAGAGGAGAGAAATGGAAATAAATTTCTCTCCCCTTAATTCCCTGTACCAAACATAATGTAAGTTCATTGTCTGAAACTATTATTTAAATTATTATATTAAAAATAAGCATGTCTTAAATTTAATTGGTTTTTAGAAATTAAATTAAAAGGAAATAAGAAAAAGGAAATAAAACTTAAAAGAATGATATGCGTCGGTGTTGTCATACGATTTTTTGTTTTTGTCGGTTGTTTAATGCATTTGTATGTTTAATTCCGGATGACTAATGACTTATTTATGAAATTATTTCTTTTTCTAGTTATTCTTTCTTTTATTTTTTTAATTATTACTAGTCTGTTAAATCTATTTTTAGGATCCTCCATTTTATTTGGGGTAATCTCAACAATGACCAGATTTAATTCATAAATTTGATTAAAAAAAACATGAATATATTTTATAAAATCGGTTAACACGTTAATAATATAGAATCAATGTAACATGATTGATGATGAAAAATTATATATAAATTTATTTCATGATAAATTGATGTTGAAAAAGTTCATGATGATTAGAGATTTAGAGTAGTGGTAAAACTATAAGCTTATGCTAACAACTATAGATACATTCGATAGAAAATTAAACTAGTATATAGGGGTGAGCATCGGTTCGGTTTTAGGTTTCTTTGGTTTCCTCGAATTGGTTTCTTCGAATTGAAAATTTTTTTAGGCTAATTCGAAAACCGAACCAAAACGAATTTAAAAGGAGCCAGACCAATTCGAAAACCGATTTACAATTCGGTTTGGTTCGGTTCGAAAACCGAATTACCGAATTACCGAATTCAAAAAGGGTTGTAGGACCTCCCGTCTCTGTGTAGTATTATTTGGATAATTGGATTGGACCTTGGGTTGGTTGGGTAATAGTAATGGGTTATTATATCATCCCACAATGACACAATTACTAAATAAATAAATGATAAGCCCATTTTAAATTTATATATATAATATATATTTAGTAAATATTTAATTTTTTCGATAATTCGGTTTGGTTTGGTCTACATTTAGTGAAACCATAATTCAAACCATAAACCTAATTTAAAATTCGATTTGGTCTAAGACCAATTCGAAAACCGAATTTATTATTTGGTTTGATCTAAATCGAATTCGGTTATGTTTGATTTTCGGTTTCTTCGATTACAGACCAAATACTGCTCACCCCTACTAGTATAAACTTATATTTTGGTTTAAAAATAGTAATTATTATTTATATACTTTTAAATTTTTTAAAATATCATGTACATTTAAAAATTAGGTTTTTTTTTTTTTTTGCACAAAATACAATGTCCTCTAAAATATGTTTGACGTATAATTGATATCTTGACATATATTATGGCAAAATAGCTATTTGACAAAAATAATTGATTTTTTTTTACTATTCCAATATAAATATTTTCTTGGTTTCACACACATATACATATAATCAACTAATAATAGATTTTTATCTTATTATATTTTATTTAAAGTATTAATAAATGTACAGCCCGATAATACTTTGTAAAAGGAGGGTGACATATAATAACTAATTATTTTTGTCATTATTTTTATTTCTATGTCATTTATTTTTATATACTTATTTAGTATTTTTTTTTTTGTTCAGTTTGATATTTTCACAATCTAAAAAACCATATGAATTTAATATAAACTTATGTTCTATATTTATTGTTGATTATTACATCCTTAACATTTTACTATTAAATAGTTATACGATCATATGTAATTAAGGGTATATTTGACAAAACTAGCTATAGCTTTGTGTTTTTAAAAGAGATAGAGTTTTTAGTAGCCGAAGAAGCTTTTGAGAACTGAAAATTTGTAAAAAAGCTGTAGCTTTTAGTTTTATAAATGTGTTTGATAAAAGTAGTTGTAGCTGTAGTTTTTAGTATTAAATTACGTAAAATGACATTAATATTAATTCAATGTGGTAGTTTATGATTAATAGGAGGGTAAAAAAGTAAATATGTTTGACTAAAAGCTCCAAAGCTTTTCAAACGTTATTTCTACTATCGTTTTATTAAAAAAAAAAAGCTTATTTTTGTAAAATGAAATCTCTATGTTTTCTTCTAAACAAAACTTTTATTTTTTAGTTGAGGTTATTAAAAACAAAAGCTTTTAAAAGTAAAACCAATGTTCCATTACCAACAAACAAAATTCAATTAAAGTAAACGCGTTTTTGTAATGATCCAAGGGAAGAAAAAAGCCAAAATAATTTGGAACCATACTCATACTGCTGCCCTTGCCCAGTTGCCCTTGCCCTACACCGACACCCACCCCTTCGGCTACAATGCAAAGGGATTAAGGGAAAGGGGTTTGGTCCACAGACTTTGGGTCCCTTTGCCCGTTGCCCGTGGCTCTGGAGGTTAATATATTTCTACTCTCTTCTCTTCCTCTTCTTCATTCCAAACTAAAAAGATTTTGGAGGGGTTCTTCTCTTTTTCCATACTCACTCACTCACTCACACAGATCGAGATCGAGATCAAGATCAAGAATCATGGAGCTTTTCTACTTGATAGTGTTTGGAGCCCTAGGTGTTATTGTTGCAACAATGGAGCTCAGCAAAAGCAACAAAGATCGAATCAATACTTCCTCTGCTTTCAATTCCTTCAAGAACAATTACCTCCTTGTTTACTCCCTCATGATGGGTATCTTTCAATTTCCCTTTTTTAATCACATTTTCTGCTCCACATTATCTCTTTAGATAATATATGTTTGTTATTGATTGTTCTTGATTTGAATTATATTATATCACTTGTGATTTGGCTATAATTATGATGGTGGATTAGATCTGTGCTATTCAAATTTCAAGATTTGTAATGTAGCAAAAATTTTAACTTTATGGATCTATATTCTACCAATAGCTTTGTTGAATTTTGGTTTATGTTGAAACTTATCTTGAGATCTTTTATTCAAACAAAGTAAAATAGTTAGATTTATTTGTTGGATCCGTAATGGGGAGAGAATATTCAAAAGGGAAGTAAAATAGTTTGATGTAAAACTTGCTTCTTCTTCTTGTTTTTTATTATTTGAAAATATTAGCCTTATCTAAAAGGGGGGATAATGTGTTTTGAGTAGATGTAGAAATGTGCATATGATCGAGCTATCAGCGAGATTGATCTATCCTCCTTGTTCAACACTCACCCAACTTGAACTGTGTGATGTTTATTATTTAGAGGGTAAAATAACACAGAATGGGCATGCACTTTCAGTATTTTAGGTAATCAAGTCTCTCAGTTATTATAAAATTATTTCACTCACATTAGCTTTGAAGTATGCTCCCTTGTATAAAATTTGACTGAAAGTAGTACCTTTTACATGCAATTTGCCCTAAATAATGATCTTTTTTATGAACTAAGCATTGCTTTTATTGGTATACCGTATACATATTACAGAATATAGAGTATTACATCTATTTCTCTGGCTCATATTGTTTGATTCCCACTTTGACATTGTGAAAATTTTTATGGTGGTTGTAGCTGGTGATTGGTTGCAGGGGCCATACGTTTACTATCTTTACACCACATACGGTTTTGGGAAAGGAGATATTGGACAGCTCTTTATTGCTGGCTTTGGATCTTCCATGCTCTTTGGGACAATTGTTGGATCCTTAGCTGATAAACAGTAATATTCCTTCCTTATTCAGCAAACTGTTTAAAGTTTGTTTGTTTTTCATGATTTTAACTTGAAACCTTTTTAATTTCAGTGGTCGGAAAAGAGCTTCTGTTACTTACTGTATAACTTACATCTTGAGTTGCATCACCAAACATTCACCTGAGTATAGAATTCTGATGGTGGGACGTATTTTGGGAGGGATTGCCACCTCTCTTCTCTTTTCTGCCTTCGAATCATGGCTCATTGCTGAACACAACAAGGTGAGATGTGATGTGTGTGTATAGATACATATATGCAACCTTTTCCATTTTTTATGAAAATACTAAAAATATGCTATTGGATTAACTCCCTTTAGTGTGGATTTTGGATGTTGTTATGCATTATTTCATTTTAAGTTAACTTCTATTGTTGCATTGCAGAGGGGTTTTGAGCAACAATGGCTTTCGATAACATTCTCTAAAGCAATATTTCTTGGGAACGGACTAGTCGCCATATTGGCTGGTTTATTTGGAAATCTATTAGTCGGTACATTGGCTTTGGGACCCGTGGCTCCATTTGATGCAGCTTCGATCTTCCTTGCTATTGGCATGGCCATCATTCTATCATCCTGGACTGAAAATTATGGTGACCCATCTGAAAGCAAGGATCTAATGACACAGTTCAGGGGAGCAGCTGTGGCAATTGCGTCTGGTCTCTCTATTTCCCTCACTCTTTTTATATACATGCAAGAATCTTTTTTATTTTACACCTTTTTTTTGTTATTGTTGTGTATCCCATTTTAGGATTTATCGTGGTAGTGCATATTAGGGGTGTAGTTACCCTGAGCCTGAGCCCAATACAGCAGGAGTTCAGCTCATCTAAAAATACGGAACTCCAATCTGGCTCGTTTGTTTTCATGTGTGTGTATACATACATATATGTATGTATGTATGTATGTATGTATATGTGTGTGTGTGTATAAGAGCTTGTTATATATGAGAGAGAGAGAGAGAGAATATGGTTCGTGTGAGTACCTAAAAAAATGCAGAGTACCGTGAGTACCTGTGAACACACGGGTTTCAGATGTGAACATGCTCCGAAAAAAAAAATTTTAAAATTTTTTTTGTCATATTTATTTAGATACAAATAATATAAGCCTATTTGTAATAAATTACATACATTCACACTTTCTAGCCTTTTAAAAGTCATTTGAACGTGAAAAAATTAATGTGAACATGCTTAGTGTGAACATACATTCACAACAGTGCAGCTCATGTGAACATACACGTTTCACATCGTTATAGTGTGTGTTTATGTGTGATTTTTTATAAGTAGTCTTGTATTATTAATTTAAACATGATTATGAAAAAAAATTTCAAAAAAAAAAAACGGTTTTAAGCGAGGTACCTCCGGTACTCTGCAAAACTAATGGTACTCATTTGAACCCATATATATATATATATATATATATATATATATATATATATATATATATATATATATATATATATATATATATATATATATATATATAATAGAATATGGTTCGTGTGAGTACCTAAAAAATGCAGAGTACCGTGAGTACCTGTGAACACACGGGTTTAAGATGTGAACATGCTCCGAAAAAAAGTTTTTTTTTTAATTTTTTTTTCATATTAATTTAGATACAAATAATATAAGCCTATTCGTAAAAGATTACACACATTCACACTTTCTAGCCTCTTAAAAGTCATGTGAACGTGAAAAAATTCATGTGAACATGCTTAGCTGTGAACATACGTTCACAACAGTGCAGTTCATGTGAACTTGCACGTTTCACATAGTTCTAGTGTGTGTTTAGGTGTGATTTTTTGCAAGTAGTCTTATATTATTAATTTAAACATGATTATGAAAAAAAATTTTAAAAAAAATGGTTTTAAGCGAGGTACCTCCGGTACTCCGCAAAACTAGTGGTACTCATTTGAACCCAAATCTATATATATATATATATATATATATATATATATATATATATATATATATATATATATATATATATATATATATATATATATATATATATATATATATATATATATATATATATATATATATATATATATAGAGGGAGGTTCAATGGAAAACCACAATGCACCTGAAAACTTGTGAAAACCGCACTGCACCACCACAAATGCATCAAATTCCCCGCGTGATGCATCAAAATTCTGCGTGATGCATCAAATTTTCCGCGCGATGCATCAAAATCTCGCGTGATGCATCACCTTATTTATGATCATGCCACCGCGTTTTTCATGAAATGCACCAAATCGGACGGTATGTGTAGGTTTCCACAGTTTTCAGGTGCATAATGGTTTTCCATTATATATATATATATATATATATATATTATATATTATATATATATATATAATTATATATATTATTATATATAGAGAGAGAGCGAGAGAGAGAGAAGAGAAAGAGGGGGGGGGGGGGGGGGGGTTCAGTGGACCATCGAAGAACCTCCATGCACCACCACAAATGCATCACAATTCTCGCGTGATGCATCATTATTTCCACGTGATGCATCGACTTCCACGTGATGCATTACAATTTTCTAGCGATGCATTGTGGTTCTCTAAGGTTAAGATCAAACTTTTAACAAGACGAGCTCGAGTAGTGCAGCTTGCTTACACCCTTATAAGTGCATACCCTGCTAGAAGATGCTGAATCTATCAAAGCATGCATAGGCACACATCTTTTTCCCTCCTTAACATGGACCCTAATGTTCTTTATTTTTATGGGTGAAAACAGATGAAAAGATAGCATTGTTGGGTGCGATACAATCCCTGTTTGAAGGTTCAATGTACACTTTTGTGTTTCTATGGACACCTGCTTTGAGCCCAAACGGCGAGGACATTCCACATGGTTTCATTTTTGCTACTTTCATGTTATCCTCCATGTTGGGAAGCTCTTTGGCTTCTCGGCTGTTGGCCCGTGCATCAATCAAAGTCGAGAGCTACATGCAAATCGTTTTTATCATCTCTTCTGTCTCTCTGTTTCTTCCTGTCATCACAAGTGTACGTGATACTTCCTTTTATGCTCATAAATTTAATGAATCATACATGATCGTATTTCTTTCACAAGAAAACTGAGATCTTTAAGTTTTTCTATTTTAAACAGTTTGTGGTGGCACCTTCTCAAGAGAAGGGTGGAAGCATCAAATTTGCAGGGTGTATCCAGCTGATTGGATTCTGTGTATTTGAAGCCTGTGTTGGTTTATTCTGGCCATCGATAATGAAAATGAGGTCACAATACATTCCTGAGGAGGCAAGGAGCACCATTATGAACTTTTTCCGCATTCCCCTCAACATTTTTGTGTGCATCGTGCTTTATAACGTGAGTTCCCTTTCTCTCAATCTCTCTGTATGCACTTATATTTTCAGTTGGCTTAGCTCCTTGATTTGCTCTGCATAGGGTGGCAATTTGAGCCCATTCAAGCAAACGAGTCAAACGGGTTGACGACCAAAACTCATAAAATTTACATAATTTTGAAATTTTTTTCAAAGAACAAATTTTTAAATACATTATTTTATAAATTCTCATTTTAAAAAAAAAATTCATTTTCTACCTTAGTTTTTTACAATGTGTCCATTTAACTGTTCGGCCCGTTTGGTCCGTTGGGTCAACATTGCCACCCCTCTGCATCACACTATACACTCAAAAAGCCTTTATTAACTGTTTTTTTTTTCTACTATTTTGAAAGGTTGATGCATTCCCAATCACCGTAATGTTTGGAATGTGCTCTGTTTTCCTCTTCATTGCATCTATGTTGCAAAGGCGCCTCTTGGGAGTTGCAGAAAGATCAAGTATGTTCTTTTACATTGGCTTTTAGATTCTTCCATTTCTAAACTCATCTTGGCTGGTAAAATTGTTCAATTGGTATGTTGGTTTCAGGGCAAGATAAGGTGAGGGAGTTGGAGGCTGAGCCACTCAATATCTGATTCTGATACCAAGGTGAAGAAACATATCGAGATTTATAGAGAAATGGTCAAAGTCGATAAATCATTCTTGTTATAGGTGTGTGCACTTGTGCAATATACTTTGTCTCTTGGATCAGATCAGATGAGATGATTTCAAGAACACAGAAAACAGAACTAAAAGTTTGGTTGAGAATAAGGAACTCAATATACCATTTTTAAGATAGCGTATCGTTTAGTTTTTTTTAGCCTGATAGAACATTTGACAACGGTTATTTCTAACCTAAGTTGTTTCCACATTTTGTAATGCTGTTTTTTTCTTTTGTATGTATCAACATTAATGATGTTTATTAAGAAGCAAAATATTATTATTACTCCCATGATTCTTTTTCATTATGTAGTTCATTCTGAACATTACTCAATAGTCATTAGAGTTGTGCAAAAGTCGGAACTAGCCTGTGAAACCGGTGGCCATAAAATGTCTGTTACAGTACGGTTTTGTATATTTTCGTAATAACCATCACTAAAAACATGAAACCTAAGGATTGTAATGGAACTGGACCAGTACCAATACCTAAATCAAACCATTTGTTTTCGATTTCATTTTTTAAAAATTTTTGGTTTTTGGTTTGGTCTGGTTTTACATCACTGATGTGTTGCATGCCCCTGTAATTGTAGTAACAAAAAGTCTATAAAATGGATTGTTTCTTAATTTTTCTCTTTGGTTGAAGGTTGATTTAATTTTATGATTAGTTTTTCTCTTGGGTTCGAGTTTCGTTTTGGCAGTCCTAGTTTTCTTTTTGTGTTTACCGATATTGTACCATCTCGTACATTTCTGATACCAAATTAGTGGTAAATTTGGTACCATAGAATTTGGGCTTAATACGGTTTCGGTTTGGTTCTGATACAATCCCAACTTACACAAACCAAAAATGAATCCTTCATAATTTGCCTAATAACTACAAACTACTCGCATAGATTTTGTTAAATTATGAAACAAATAGATCATTCAAACTCACCTGCAAACCTAATGAGAAAAAAGTGTCTTGAACCGGGTAACCGGTTTGTATTTATCTATAAATCTTTACACCTCTGACCTACTACCGACACCCCCGGCAGGTTCCAAAGCAACCTCAATAATGAGAAATGTGTAAAATTTGATAAAATGGATGGATAAATATCGTAAATCAAAAGGGGTCGATAAGCAAAAATTGATTAGAAATTTAGAACCCACCTAAAATCCGAACAACAACACACAGACCAAAAACAAGAAAACCCTACCATCTTTATTTATTCTCACAATCACACAATTCTGAAATTCAAATACCCACGTCACGGATTTACAAGTTTCCGTGTATAGATTTCCATTAATCAAACAAACACTCATCATTTCTTTCTTTCTTTCTTTCTTTCCATAAATATCAAGAAGTCGAATCAATTCACCTCTTGGATCCTCATGTTCTTCACTTTCAACTTCTTTCAGTTACTGGGTACGCTTCTTTTTTCATCCTAATTTCCATTTTCTTTTATGTTTCTTGAGCTTAATTATATCATTACTGATTAACCCATTTTATATTTCATCGTTTATATTAGAAAAATAACTACTTTGTGTAAAAGCAGATATACTTTGGTCAAAGAACAGCGTACAAGTTACGTATCAATCTTTCTTGTTGATAGGATAACAGAAAAAAGAAAAAAAGTAAGAAAGAATGCTTTTCTTTGATCTTTTCGTTTGAGTTTCATCTGATTTGGGTATTTATTTACCCGATTGTCTCAACAGGCTTGATAGTGACAAAAGGACAGTTGAGTGTGAACTTTTGGTGTTTGATCATCAATGGCGGAAATGGTTGGTCCAAGGTTATATAGCTGTTGTAATTGTCGAAACCATGTTGCCCTTCACGATGATATCATTTCTAAAGCTTTTCAGGTGAGAGAATTAGATGAAGGTTTTTGCAGAATTGGTGATTGTTAGAATTAATTACTTCTTTTTAAGTATCTTGGAATAATTGAAGTATTGTTCTTGATTTTATTTGCTTCATTGATGCTCAATTGTGGCTGATAACACTCCATCGTAGTTTGTTCATACAAAACTTGGGTAGATTTCATTATTGAGACATTGTAATCTTTGTGTTAATGTTGATGGAAAGATGTTAGTTCAAGAAAGATATTTTTATTCTTTTATGTTGATGTTTTCGGTAATAAAGAAACTCTCAGTTCCATATCGTATTCCCTCACTTTGTTTTATGAAAGAATCATGGGATAATAATGGATTTTGTTGTGTATATATGAATGAAATAGATGAAAACGGCGTAAAATGTATAGATGATGAATCCTACTATGTAGACAATGGTGTTTAAGAGATCAACTTTCTAAAAAAGTTTGCATCTTTATATAATTTTTATGTGCATCATTCCATAGCCTTGGCAATATGTGAACATATGGATAGGTAAATATGAGAATTCTTATTGAATTAGCTGATGCATTCTTGTTCTTGATCTGAGTTTGGTTTCAAGAAACAACAAAAAACATTATAAGGAAGCATAGTTATTTTGTAATATGGCAGGATTGTTTCTGTGAGTCTGTTGGGCACTATAAGAATTAAGAAATATGGGTTTCTTGTCTTTTGTAATATGTTGAATTATGAAGATGTTTTGATAAGGTACCTGACATTGCATGTTATATTGATGTTAGGGGAGAAATGGTAGGGCCTTTCTGTTCTCTCATGCAATGAATGTTTCAACGGGACCGAAAGAAGACAGGAACCTCATGACTGGTCTCCACACGGTTGCTGATGTTTACTGCTCTGATTGTCGTGAGGTATTGGGTTGGAAATATGAACGGGCGTATGAGGAATCACAGAAGTATAAAGAAGGCAAGTTCATTCTTGAGAAGTCCAAGATTGTCAAAGAGAACTGGTAGGAAACCTAGTAGTTGTATCTGAATTGCCTTTCGCAACAAGTGTATGAATGTCGTTTTAAGCTTTCTCTTGTCCAATAATTTCATATCGATTGGAAAGTGTTTTCTTTGTTGTTTCTCCCAATTCATCGTTGATTAGTCCCCTCCCATGGAAACCTTCATTTAAGATAAATGAAACAGCTCTTGTTGGGTGTCCAGATTTCTTGTAAATTAAAGGGTGTAAATTATCTCAAGATTTATTTATGTATGTTTCAAGATTGACAATGGTGGTATTTACTTGATTTTTGATCCTTTTGTTGTTCCTGTTAATGACACTAGAAGGTGAGACTGGAAGAAGACAAAGAACACACAGACACAAGGAATGAAGGAATGGTGTTCAAAATTGCAATTCAACATTTGAATAAATTATCAAAATGGTTTCTGCATTCACAAATTCTAAAACACAATCATCAAAATTTGAACGGCAAAAATGAAAGAAAAACTGAACACTCGAGTCGGAACAAACTGCGACTCGTAAAATAGCACTCAACAAAAAAAGTTGTGCAAATCTCACTAGCTAGTTTTTACATCAAATCAAAAAATCGGCACCTTCTGCTTTAAGATCCATCTCTTCTTCGCATTTTCAATTGCTGCTTCTCTGAACTTCTGGAGTTCGCTGCACCATTGATGATACTGGGCATTGATTGCATCAAGCTCCTGCTTCAAATCTTCGCACACATAGTTATCACCATCTTCAGAGGACAGAAACTTTGGCGAATCATTTGAACCATTGGAAGACAATTCTAAGCACTTCATCCAATCACCTGAACCAGCAAACGATGAACTAGTTGAACCTTTGCCAGGAACCTTTGCCAACTCCACTGCAATTTGGTCATTTTGAACAATCACGGAATCTCCAGGGGAACCCATTCCACCACTTGTGCTAGATTTTCCAAACGATGGTTGCCAAGTTGGAACAAATTTCAAGATCAGGTCATCAATCAGCTCTGCTATGACCGCAACATCTTCATGCAACAGGTCAAGTTGTTCAACCATCTCAAGAGCTATTGTATGTGCAGTATCCACATTCAGATAAAATGGGAAGTGAATGTTCCTCACTCGACCTGTTACGACAAAAATAACAAAATGAGAAACCTAAAACGAGCAAAAAAAGAATGGTTTGTGTAGACAACAAGTACTAACCACCAAAATCAGCAATTCTCAGGCTTAGCATGACAGAGTTATCTTCATTCTTCTCGCCTTTCAATCTGATTTCATTCCTCTCATTGACAATCTGTAGTTCAAGGCTGTCGGTGTTGCCCTTCACAGATAAGCTACCGCATGACATCTTATTATCGTTACGGTCTACATCCATGGGACATGTGTTGACCTTAGGTGGGTCCTCTAACTTGAGCTTGACAGGCTGATATACGCGCTCCTTTGTGGTTTCGAGGGCAAGGAAAGGATCTTTCAGAAGCTCTTCAGCAGGCAATCGTTGAGACACCGGAACCAAACACTTCTCTATGAACTGCTTGACTTGTGAGTCTTTTACTTTCAAAAGACCAGCGGGCTTTATACCCTGTAACACAGGACACAAATCACACCTCTGTTTGTGCACTAACTAAAAAATATAGTTAATTGTCAGGGGAACTTACTGAAGTAACTTTCTTATATATTTGTGCTTGATTTCTGCATTCACTGTACGGATATTCACAAGTAATCAACTCTAGTATGCACATGCCGAATGAATAGATGTCGACAAGTTCATTATATTCCTCTTCATAAAGCTCTGGAGCCATGAATTCCGGAGTTCCTGCAATAGAACACACAGATTACAACGGCTGTTAAATTTTGACTCATTAGAGCTGATACAATGACACTACCCATTGCATCCAAATGACTCACCAATCAAACTTTTTGCAGTAGGTCGTAGCATCAGCGTTGCTAAGCCTAGATCTCCAATCTTCACTTCTCCATGATTTCCATTGACAAATATGTTGTCACACTTCAAATCTCTATGAATAATAGGCGGGTCATGACTGTGGAGATAAGCCAAGCCTCGAAGGATCTGCCGAGCCCAATTCTTGATGGCCTTCAAGTCAACACTCTTATGCTTCTTGCGGTATCTAAATACAAAGGAAGACATAATTCAAACCTTATTCAAATGGAATATATATATATATGTATGTATGTATGTATGTATGTATGTATGTATGTATGTATGTATGTATGTATATGTATATGAAACAAAATAAGAACAGGAAGAACATGACTTACTGCCTCAAATTCCCCGAGGTGAATAGTTCAGTAATCATGTTAATAGTCTTCTTTTCGTCATCCACCCAAGAAGCATACGACTTGATTATGTTATCATGCTTCAGCGTCCGTAGCAAGTGAACTTCAGAGTAAACTCTCTCAAGATGTTCTGGAGATTGCATAGCATCATCTAGTCTCACTTGGTTCCAAGCAACTTCAATTCCTTCTATTTCATCAAACCCCTTATATCTGTCAATGCCAAAAGAAACAATAATAAGCATCAATCATCGCAGTATGTGTGTGTGTGTGTGTGTGTGTGTGATAGTACAAGCCTACATCAGTAAAATAAAGTTACATCTACTACTAAATATACAAATTATACATAAAGAAATAGAATTTAAGTGTAGAAATCATACACAGTCTTGAATGCTCCTCTCCCAAGCATTTCACTATACTGGAGAAAGAAAACAGAAACAACTAAGAAACTTATAATATTCATGTAAAATGTAGGGTTCATAACAAATATGTTGATTGCTTTATGCTCCAATTCTGGTGAAACATCATATATTTCAATACTAATTGTCTAATTCAATATTACTCTCTAACGTAATCATAAAACACTTCAACTTGTGCATAATTATTTTGCCACAAATCTACTAAAATCATGCATAAGACTTCAATCTTACCTTGCAGGGGTATCTTAATGATCAGAACACGAGTCAGTAAATTAAGATACGAGTAGTTGCAACATAAATAATTTGATCCTAAAATTTCACTGCTTCAAAACGGATACAGGAATGAAATTAGATCTTACCCGAATGTACCGATTGTTAGGACATCTTTCTACAACATCAGCATCCTCAATTTCCGGTCTTAGTTTCAGTTTCGCAAGCAAATCATTCTCAGGCACCAAAAACCCCACTTCAGAAGCCATTAGTACCAAAATTTTACAAGTTCACCGATCCAAAAAAGCGTCGAAGAAAACAGCGGCTCACGAAAGAACGAACGAAGAACGAAAGGAATCCCTAGAGTTGGCGGTGTTCAGAGAATGCTTCAATAGCAACGGAGAAAGAATTGATGGATAATCGGATCCTGAAGTAATTTCCAGCAAACCTCATCGGTAATAATGTGTGTGAACTCTTGGAAAGATTCGAAATTCTCGAAACCAGTCGTGCGTCTTCTCCAAATTCCCTAATCATGGCTCGAAATCTTCAGATCGCCGATCATGCATGTACACATATGTGATTCAATCGCTTTGGCTTTGGATGTAAGCAAGGCGATTGGAAGAACAATTACCTTAAACCAAAACCCAGAAATCAAGCGCTTTTGCCGAGAATTGGGAAGCAGAATTTGCGATTATTAGCGTTTAGGAATCGTAATAAGGAAGCAATGAATTTGTATTGGAAGGCAAGTATTTATAAACCCTAATCCAAATTCCAGCGATGGAACCGTAGTCCTTATCAAATAAAAACTTTCCCTTTTTAAGAATGAGGAACTTACAATAATGGTCCTTAAAAATCGGCTAATATCAATATCTAATCCAACAACTTTTCCTCCTTTTTGTATTCTTATGAGTTATCAAAACAAACTTGCCTTTTTTAAGAATGCGTGTATTACAAGAATGGTCCCGGTAACATTTTAGTTTTGACTTTTAGCACCATTAATGCATAGGTTACAAATTTTCAATGCACACATGGTCATAAAAAAATATTATACAATATTTACCCTCATTTTTACAAGATTCTCGTGTTTGTTAATCCAATCCAATCCAAATGGATATATAATATGATTACAAATATATATCATATTTATCTGTATATATCTTCAAATTATCATATCAAGAAAATAGATTCATTTAACTAACACTATGGATAATTATTATTATTATTATTATTATATTTTTAAAAGATTAGGGATAATTATACAAGTTTATATGCATTTTTATTTTTATATAACAACCTATCTATACTTAGGTTTTTAACACATACAAATCGATATGTAAATTCCTATCATATTTATATTAAATTTAATAATAATACAAGAACAACATTATTATTTGTTATAACAATTATGTTTTTAATTTTTATAAATATATTTTAATAATAATTACTTTATTTATTAACCATCTAAATTTTTTATTTATATATTTTCAATTGATAATATTAATACCTGATGTTTATATATTGTATTATTAGTAGATTAAAAGTTATGAAATATTTTTTTTCTCATAGTGTATTGTTTTTTTTTTTTTTTTATATTCTGTATTTATTTTCAGATTTTTATTATATATTATGTATATATTTAAATTTAAATTTTTTGTTCTATAAATACCATTTGAAGTTAATAGATGAGTTATATGTGTTGACTTAAAAATAATTTTTATCAAAACTATATTATATATATTTTAGTTTAATTTTAAAATTTCATAGATCCACATTTCTATAAAATCAAAATTTATTTTACTTGATAATTATTAATAATATATAGATATACATTATTAATAATATTTAGATATACATTTTATTTGATTTGAATATAGATTAGCTAATAATTAATTAATGTCAAAAGATAATTCTGACAATTGACACTATAGATAATGACAAATGGTAGAAAAAAGTAGTTATTTATTATAATATTTATAGATTTTAAAATTTTTGAATTGTATTTATTTTTTTTAAAATTTATATAAGAATAAAAAAAATGTAATTATCTTTTCTACTAAAACATGGATGTGATATGTGACATTTAGATTTTATATTTTATTATGTATGTTGATAAAGATTAGAAATTACAAATTATCAAACAGAAATAAAAATAAAAAATCAAATTCCTTCCTATAAAATAGATTTGAAGTAGAAGTAAATATGAGATGATTAATATCTAAAACCAAATCATAACTAAACTAATCATTTAATTGATTTTCTTAATTATTCGGTTTTAGTTATCGCTTGAGAGCTCGTGGGTCGGTTAAGTTATTACTTAAATTGATTAATCGCAAATAGACTTATATTCATATGTGTTTGTGGTTTAAAATTGTGCAATATGTGCCTAAAATATCATTTTTGATTTAAAAGTAATCTATGATTATAGTAACAAACAATATTTGAAGGCTCCAAACATAACAGGGCATATGAGTGTGTTCCAACACCAAAAATAAATTGCACAAAAATTTAATATATTATAGTGAAATTATAATAATATCTATTCTATCTATACTATTAAAAGAGTAACTATACTAAATTCTGGTAAAGCCACGTGTCATCACCACTGAATCGACACGTGGCATTTATAGGTTTTAAAAATAATAAAATAATTTTAAATTATATCTATCCAAATCTAATATAATCTACTTTTAAATTCACATAAAATCTAATACTCTACTAACTTATTAATTATAATATAATATAATAAAAATATTAAAAAATATAAGAAAATAATATTATTCATATATATTTAGAAATATATAAAATTAATAGGTTATAATAAATAATAATATCATTCTTATATACTTTTTGTTTAAAAGTAATAATATTTATACTTTTACCTTTTAATTCATTATATTTTATATATATTAAAAATATCCGCATAATACGCGGGTAATAAACTAGTACTGTAATATTATGCAATTACATTTTTTCTAAAAAAGTAATTACATAAATGTTCAACTTTTAATTTTTAATATCTATGGTCTATCTATAATTGTGTTAATAGAATATAGAAATTCTTATTTGTACTTTCCTTATGATGTGATGACGTCATTATCTACTAATAACATATGTTAATTAGTATTTCAGATTAATTAAAATTATTAAATCAAATTCCTTTTAAAAAATATTATGGTTAGATACTTAGATCTCACAAAATCACAACACGCAATAATAATAAGATTATTTAATTAATAACTATAATAATAATAAACTAAAAAGGTTATTAATGGTCCTTTTTTTTGTTCATACATAAATTTAATTATAATAAGATATAAGTTTAATTATGAAAAAATGTAACATGTTGTATTATTTTCGAGTAACATGTTAGTTTTTTCAGTTAAAGAAATATATTAATGAAAGCACATCAAATTAGTAATATTATCAGTAAATTGTGGTGAAATGATAATTTTTTGACCAGTCAGCAAAACTTTTTGACGTGTCAGCATTTTTTTAAAAAGACTTGAGAATGAAACTATAATACAAAATAAAAAAGACTATAATTCAACTACAATGAGACGATTATTTATAAAAACCGAAACCAAACGTATATAACCGACTCAATCGGTTTTAGAAACGTTTCAATTATTATGGATCAGCATTATCATTTACTTTGCTTTCGGTTCAGTCTTTCAATCATCATTCTCACCCCTAATTTTAAGAAGCATTGTAAATAGAACACATAATAATATTTAATCAAGTAGGTTGGACGTCAGATATAAATTTTAAGTAGGTTTCATCTGCGCTCTACTTTATTGTTGAAATTAAACCTTAATCGTCAGCCAGACGATAACATATTGACTTTGATCGAATATATCCATTTCAGATGATAACCCTACAAATAAAAAACATTATTGACCATCTCAGACATATCAACAACACTTGGTAGTGAACCCTTCAAGGAAATTGTTTTCATACATAAATTTAAAACAACTTTCATATCTACTCCATTTATTGTTGATATTAAACTTTAATTATCATTCTAACATTATATAGTGACATATATCAAATGTCTTTTTAAATATCAGGATCCAATTTATGATGTACAAATATGGTTTCCATTTGTGTAGAACAATTTGGTAAATCCCAAATTATAAGCATGTATGGATGATTACCTATCAAAAATTTGTAAACATGTTCAGAACATTCATACATACAGACTTAAATGTTTAGATTGAATATTTAAGAATTACAATATGTCACATTTTCCATATCAAACATTTTTTCGACATCCTCCAAGATACCAACACAATTTCCGCACCGTCAAGATCAGTGGCGGATCCAGAAATTTTAGTTATCGGTGTCATTTTTTTAGAGTAAATTTAATAATTATATTTTTAAAAAAATTTATTAAGACGAATCGGGTCATCAAAATGGATTGCCAACACAACTTTAACATAAAACAAGATTTTGAGGGTTTTTAAAGATTTTGGCTGATTATTTGCTTCTTCTTTTAAAATTCTAATGAGCTTATTTTTCCTTTTAAATTTTTATGATTTAAATTCAGTAATATTTCAATAAAATTGGGTAATAAAAACAACAAATATAAATATATATGTATATAATACGTTTACATATTTTTCGTAGGTGTCACTAAAAAAAATCGTAGGTGTCACCCAAATTTTGATACATACGTAACTCAGTATTTTAAAATTTTATCGGTGTCGAATGACACCCATATGAATACATTACATCCGCCCCTGGTCAAGATATCAAGAACATTTGGTAGCGAGTTCTTGGAAAACCATTGTCTTTCATATATAAAATTACCCATAGGTCACATCCGCTTTACTATATTGTTAGACATTAAATCATCTTGAATTTGATTAGATATATCCACTAAAAATACGACTCAATTTATGATACACCAAATAAAATTTTCAATTGTGTTGGACAGTTTGGTAAATCCCAAATCAATCAAACATTTGGTTTTTCAGTAAAAATTTAAAAAACTAAAATCAAAACAAACCATAATACTAAAAGATTTGGTTTGGATTCTTGTGTATAAATTAACATATTTATGATACCATAATTTAATAGTAATTAATCATTTTATTATATTAATGATGACTAGAAATAATGTCTTTTAAAAATTTAATACAAAGTAATTACACTTTAAAGCAAATAAATGATTGATACGAGAAGAATATATCACATAAAAGGTGCAAAAGGAAACGTAACCATCACAAGCAATGAAGCAAATAAAAAGTTTGGTATATTGTTGTAAGTTCTAGAAGTTGAAGGTAATTTATGCAAATTAATAAAAACTTTAAGGGGTATTTGGAAGAAAAGATGGTCCATCCGTGATTCTAGGGTTCGGCGGCCGGCGTCCTCCTACTTGGTTACGTATATTTCTCGGGGTAGTTATTACTTGTTACAAAATTTTAATGATTTACTTATTTAATAATATAATATTAATATAATATATAATAAATACAAATTATTACTTTTAAAATAAAATGAAAGCTAAATACAGTTTATTATTTTTAAAATACATAAATAGTAATAAATCATTAACTTTATCCGACATATGTTATTATTAAATATTTTATTATTATTGTTATTACTATAATATAAATTAAACAAAACTATTTTTTGAACCATTCCGTATATTCTATTTATAAAATTCATACACACACACAATAATCCTAGTACATATCCTAGTGTGTGTCTATATATATATATATTATCCAATCAATTATTTATTAAAAATTATTCACGTGATAGGTGGATTCATAAACCAATTATATTTACAAAATAATCCTAGTACATATCAATAAAAATGTTACGTTTCTATTATGTATTTAATTTATTTATTACAATTTTATTTATATTACATTTCATTACTATAATATTTATATATTTTTTGTATTATGTGTATTTCCATCAATTTCTTTTATTGCATTAATATATTTTGATTTCATTATACCTTTTAAAAGAAAACATATAAACTTAGGATTTAATGCGTTTAGATTTAAATATTTGTTACATTATTATTTCGGTTTAAATTTAATATTCTATTTGTTTTGATTTAAATATTTTGTTATATTAAAACATTTAAGTCAAAACAAATAATTATGTTAGGTATATTGTAAATTATAATTAAACCAAAACATATTAATATTACAAAATATTTATGTCGTAAAGAATAAAATGTTATGTTTAAATGTTATACTTGAAAGTGATCACAAACTTAAAACGTATTAACCTAACAAAAAATTAAAATCAAATTAAGGCAATTGCTAAGTTTATATTTTTTTTCTTAAAAATTATGATTAATTCGAATCGTATTAAATATTAATGTAACAATATAATCATATTAAAAATAATAAATGAAACGTAAGATAAATAAAAACTTATCCTTAACATATTAGTATAATAAAATATTTAATTTTTTTGTTAGGTTAATATGTTTTAAGTGTTATAACTTTCAAGCAAAACATATAAATATAACATTTCATATGTTATGACATAAATATTTTGTTATATTAATATGTTTTGGTTTAATTATAATTTACAAGAAAACTATATAAAAACCCAACATTTTTATTTGTTTTGACTTAAATGATTTAATGTAACAAAATATTTAAATCAAAATAAATAGAATATTAAATTTAAACCAAATTAATAATGTAACTAATATCCAAATACAAAATATATAAAATAAACCAAAATATTTTTAAAAAATTATTCACGTATACGTGGGTTGATAGCGACGATGACAATATATGTCTCAATTACATAAAATACATGTATGTATGGTAACTCAGCTCGTTATTCACAATGTTGGTTTTATATTTATAATGCTGTGACACTTAGATTTAGTGTCAATTTAGACTCTGATTGCTGTGCAACTGGCTTTTAAATGTATGTCAATGTTCTTCAAGAATATGATTCTTAAAATGTACAATTTTGGAACTCTAATTTTTTAAATGTACATTTTGAAAATGTGTCCCAAAACAAACGGAGATGGATTTCATCACAAACTGCATGTAAAGTTCGTGGGTTTCATGTAATATATTAGATTAAAATTTCAAATTTGACATAATATATAATTGACATAGATTATTATTATTATTATTATTATTATTATTTAGAAAGCAATACCAATAGTAAAAAAAAAAAAATCCTAGATCCATCCATAAAAACAAAAAATGCCCAAAAAGTACATTACATTTCCATGTAATTAGTGTGTTCAAAATATGAAATCATATAAAAAACAAGTAAGAACATTTTTGTTATTATATGTATATACACATTTATCAAATGAGATTCTCCAATGAGAATCTGACACATTGCTTCCATTCCTCTGTATGCCTTTTTACATTTTTTTTTTAAATTTTTGTTTTTTTTAACTTAAACTTTTCATAACACACCTTATTTTAATGTTATCTTTTATTTAACCCATTATTTTAATAAACTTTTGTTTAATCATCTTTTAACATTTATTATTACAATATCTTTTACACACTTAGAATTATGATTTTAATTATACATATGAATGGAGTTGTCTTTTGAAACTATTATGTTATATTTAATTATATGAAAAAGACTATTATTCAAATGCACAAACAAGTATCATATGAAATTGCTTTATAATTAAAATATAACTGTTTAATATTTTGAATTTTCTGTTAAATATGATCATTGTTAATATTGTTAATATTGAATATTATTATTATAACGTTGGCAAGCCCTAATCGATGTGTTAGAGACATTACCATTAAAACTTTATTTAATTTGATCATAAAACCGACAAATAAATTGTTGAATAAACCTAATCAATGTCAGAATTTCAAATCGGTTTAAAGTGTTTGGATTGCATACGTTAATAAGTGATTATTTGCGTTTAGAGTTAATTCTACCACATTTTTTCATAAGTTAAAAAATGTAGCTTATTTTGCTTCATAAATGATTATTTGATCATTTTACAAGTTAAAACGCAAATCCAAACACTTTAAAAACTGATTATTTAGCAAACAGCATAAGCTAAACGAAACACTACATTTCCGGCAGCAGTTTTTGTTACAGCTATTATCTGATTATTAATTTCCAAAACGCTACAATACTTTTTCAAAGCATAAAAAAACACCCTCATAATTACACGTAAATGTTGTTTGTTTTTTAAGAGGTTGATATCTGCTGTCTGCGAACTTAGCTGTAGAAAAATCTGCGGTCAGAAGAGGTGGCCTAAAGGTCTGCAGACGTCCGCAGACGCGGGAAGACGTCCGCAGACGCTGGAAGAAGTCCGCAGACGACGCGGAAGACGTCCGCAGACGCGGGAAGACATCTGCAGACACGGACAGACGCAAAAAAACAAACGCACTTTTATATAAAACGTCTTTCCGCGTCTTCGAGTTCACAGACATAAGAGGTTCGAAGATCTTAAATCAAAAAACAAACACGGTCGTAGAGGTGCAGTGTCACTTGTGAAAGAAAATGTAACAATTATTATTATTATTATACGTATATTTATTTATTTGCCACAATGCCTTGTAAGTTGTGAACTTTTGTTTTATAAATAGCAAAGTCAGTTGCTCAATAATTGAATTGGATATTATTCAATATTCAAGTCTTCCCCTTAACTTCAGTCATTGCAAGTTGGCTTTAGATAAGGAAGCCTGAAATCATGAAATTCCTTAACAAATACCAACCCAACAACATACCATTACTAGTCAACAAACCAACTTCTTGCAGTTGTGCAAAACTGGTCGGGAATCGGGATGATGAAAAGAAAACGGCACTCTGTTGTTGGACGGTTATTTTAGGTCGGCCAGTCTTAACATTAATCGCCATCATACATCATAAATATCCGACATCTGCATATTCAACATGGTCCTAAACACAGAATTAATGGTTGGATCGAAGACATAAAAGATCTGGCTATAAACTAGACTCGATTGAATCCCTGTTTCTCTCATGATTTAAGCTCCACAAAAAGACTTGCTTGAGGATGTAGCCCGACTTCTTTGAGCGTTAAAGAGAATTTGTCTCGTCCATAGAGAACACGAGGGAAGTTGGTGACAAGGGTGTAACTTTCTGTTTCCAAGCAACCTGAAGAATCAACAAAGTCGTATAGAGATTGTATCGTTGCGCTACTATGGAACCTCCTTCCCTTTCGTTCTCCATTTGGCAGCCTCACCAATACCTGTATCAAGTTGAATGCATATGATCATACCCATACCGGCAATGAGATGGGATTACTTCCAAACTCAAATACATATTATGAATAGCAAGTCCATTTTCCTTTGTTCCATGTCTTTATTAAATTTCGATGGTTTCCCTTTTAACATACACCAACTAGTTTTAAAAGGAAAAACTTGTTCATATTGTACAAATACATTAATATCAACATGTTCACAGATTTATATCATCGAGTATTCATACCAGCACATCCTGTCCTTTTTTATGTTCACTAACCAATGACACGCCAGGTTTATCCTTGACAACCAAAAATATTAAAAAATGTAACTACTAGCATCTTATTGAGCATTTTGCTAGCATGGATTTCTAAATTTATCAGGAAATTAGATTTAGAGTTGAGACTTTACATATGCTGCAAAACTTGAAGATGTAGAGGAAAACTTTTCATGCTTAGTTAGTTGCCTAGAAAAACCATATGTTACGACTTGCCTATCATAGTCTATAGTATATTATCATTCATAGGTTATGTAAAAATTCACACAAGAGCTTGTACCTTAGTTTAGGAGTTAAATATTTCTCAAGATAAGATTCACACACTGTTACAAAAATTAAAATACAAATTTCTTCTAAAAATTTTAACAAACATATGTATTAACTTGAGAAAAGCATGACATACCTGAGTAACATCAGGCCCTTTTTCAGGTTCAGGGCCCAATGACAGAGATTTTTCCTCGCGCAGTTTGATTAACGCAGCTTCCCTTTCGGCAGCTTCACGTGCTGCTCTTTCACGAGCTTCTTCTTCTTCTTTTTGCTTCCTCTCAGCTTCAGCAGCTTCCCTTTCTAGCCGTTCCTCCTCTTCCTTCCTCTGGCGTTCCCTAGCCTGATTTGGCATATAGATGTTAGGCAATCAAAGCATATAGTATTGACCTCTTCCAACCACCACGGAAACTAGTTGGAGTAGGCTAAAGAAGTTACACTTTATGATGTTAAACCAATCTAATAAAGTCTCCATAGGTACATTCCACTCAAAACATTTCTTTACTACTTCCCCAACGTTAATTGTGACTTACAACATCTACGTAGATGTACAAGGGGGTTCTATGTCGCATCATTGCTTTCATGAAGAATATTATTACTTTGTGGTAAAACAGATTCGGTTATTATATGAGTACAGGTTTTGGAGCCGCATGGTCGTCAGTAATTAGGTACTATTCATCAAATGACAGTTCATAAAACAAAGGAAATCAGAACATACTTGATCAGCCTCAAGTGCAGCTCGATATGCAGCATCTTGTTCCTCTCTCAATCGCATGTTGTTTCTACGTTCCTCTGCATCAAGTCTTGCTGCAACAAGAACTGGGGCACTTTCTTCAAGAACCCTCTGCAAGACTGTAAGCAATTCCTCTGGTGATTTAGGTCCCTCAAGCTACAATATACAAAACACACACCAATGAATAATGAGCTATATGATATAGTTTGTACTTTGTTACTCTTTTAAAAATTAAACCCTTGGATCATTCACAATGTGTAATGATGAGATACGCTTTGGGAAGACCACAAAATAATTTGGATAGATAGAACAAGACAAGACGACATCTAACTTCCACTCCGTGCCATACATACTTGTGTAATTGCCGAGGGTAGCCAGACTGATTTATAAACTCCAAATCAACATAAAACCATGATGGAAATTATGAGTAGCTCACTATTTAAGGCTTCTAAGATGCTCAAACATCTTAGTCATTACCAACGCGTACCACGTTGTTACAAACTCTCACACTTAAATTCTAAGTGTTCTTGTCAGGTATACTACGGTTTAACGCCCCAAACCAATAACCCTGGAGATGCATGGGTATCCCATACTGGACCTCTAGGGGTTATTGCTCTTATAACATATGTAAAGCCCCGAGCACAAAGCAACAAGCTAGCATGAGAAGCGATAACCTCCTAATCAACTTAGAACCATGGCTCACCACTTTAACGTTTATAAAATGCTCAAACTTCTTATTCCCTAATGACGTCAAACAGGTTGTCACAACTTTGATTTCAGAAACTTAAATTGTTGAATCACACTTCAAAAGTATGTGTCGGTAGATGAAACAAAAAAACAAAGCATCAACTTTATTTGTTTTATGGGTGGTATACAGGAGCTAGTCAACACTTGCTGAAATACATGTCGTTCCTTTAGTTGCTTGGTGTACCATATACCTTATAAGACTAATATGCATATCAATGTTGCCTCGCTAATGCAAACATCAGCCTTTACACCTAACATGCTAAAGCTTTCACTCAGATAAACATTTGAATATTTGAGAAACACCAATGACATAATGTTCTCATTTACAAACACCATTTTCCTAGTAAGAAATACCTGTCCCATATCAATTATTTCAGGCGACCCCAATCCCCCATATGAAGATTATGCTCAATCTATCGTGTAATACTGACTGACATTAACATGATACATGAAGCATCACATTAAACTTACAATACATAGAAGGAAAGTCATTCCCAGAGTAATCATTCCTAGATATGTAGCCTATAAACAATACTAGTCTTTTTCCAATGTTCACAAGACATGGAGTAGATACTTTTTGTGTTAGCCATGTTATATAAGGTAATTTCTAATTTTTTACTGGTTTACTTCTCTCAGGCCCTCGCCTTTTTGTGACTCTCGATATAGTGCCTAACCAAAGCATGTCGCCTCGAGTGCGACTTTGCCTTTAACAACCTTGCTGAAGTGAGGTTCACAACTGCAGACAATCTAATGGCATATTCCTAATCCATCCAAAAAAGCATTAAATGTTGAAACAATCAAATATATTTTATACATTTGCTTTCCAGATTATCCCCACTACAATAGCATACTGCATACATGATAGACATGAACTTTTGAAATGCAACTACCCAAGTTAGAGAAGGTCACAACTCACAGGGATAATGTTGAAACACTTTGGAAAAGTAACACTACAAGTGAAATTCCACTTTTAACCAGGTACATGATGTAATTATGTAAATGACACTTCTTTATACTTTTTTAACAAAATTGAAACTGGTATATAATATATACAATCAACCTTAAAAGAAGCAATTGTAGATACATTGTGGAAATGCAAGAGGCCATCTCAACAATGCCATTGTAACTAAAAAATGGAAAATGGTGCAACTACCCAAGTTAGAGAAGGTCACAACACACAACAAGGATATGTTGAGACAATCTGCAAAAGTAACACTACAAGTGAAATTCCACTTTTAAGCAAGTACATGATGTAAATGACACTTCTTTATATTTTTTAACAAAAGTGAAACTGGTATATACAATGAACCTTAAAAGAAGCAAGTGCACATACAATTGTGGAAATGCAAGACTCCGTCTCAATAATGTCATTGCAACTAAAAAATGAAAAAAGGCCATACACAATTGATGATGTTACTATGCTTGAATTTGTGGACCTTCAACACAAAATTAAAAGGTAAAATCTTGAACTGGAATCTTTCTTTTAAACTTGCAAACAAATTTTAAACTTGACAATTTAAATTTGATGAAACATGAGGATGATAAATCCAATATCATCCTTTTGATAAAATTAACAAAACTGAATAGTGTGAATCCTATTGACATAAGCAATAGGACTTGAAGAAGATAATTCACTATAAGATGAAAATAAATAAATAAAAAAAGTGAAGTTTAGAAGTTTGCCTTTATTTTCTTGTGTTAACCTTGATAGATGAGGTACTTCTCAAAAATTACTAATTGCTCATTAACACTATAGAACACAAATCTGTCCATCTATCACTCCCTAAATTGAAATATGAAATATAATGTGTAAGCATATCAATAAAGAAATAGCCTTATCAACTTACAAACCAAGTAAATGCACTACACAATAAAGTACACATATCATGCATTCATGCATGAACTCCATACTAAAGCATTATATATCAACTTCAAAGGCATATCCACATCAACTAGAAAGGTTAAAACTACTACTCTAAACTAGTTGGGATGGGATCTGGTTTCAGTTTTATGTAGGGACTGTTTTATTCATATGGTTTCCACTCTTCAAAATTCATAAAAGAAAATACTTTATTGGTATACTCAAGTCCAAAACATAAGTTAAATACCTGCTGGAGCAAAGCAATTCTCTGATTAGTAGCTGCCATAACAACAGCACAGAAAGGAAATCTAGAAGCCTTCAAGCTGTTACTCATCTTAAACCCTTCACTTGCCCTAATACTCCCACCCCAAGCAACAAAATTCTCATTTATAAACGCCGATAAAACCTCAGAACACAAAGTGCCCTCACAGAAGGACGGTGTATCAGGATGATCTGGCGAGTGCAAGTACACAAACAACAGCTTAAATTCATGCCGGGACCGCTGTAAGGCGTCCATAAAACCCTCGGAAACAAAATTAGGATGTCTATCCCCATACTCACTCTCGAAATTCGACACGAAATCCATCGCCTCTGATGCTGCGGTTGACAGCGAAACCAAAGGACTCGAGGACGATTCGCCATTACGTCCGGAGTTAGTCAATCCAATCATGCCAAGGGAGTAAGAGAGAACACCGCCAACCGCCCATAAACCAAGCCCAACAGCACCGGATACTAACCCTAGGCTCCCGGAAACGATAGAAATCGGAAGCGTGATAAGCTTCCATGCTAAACCTGGTGGACCTGCACCCTCAGCGGCAATAAATCCTGCTTGGTCGTATCTCTCTCCGGTGTCGGTGATGGAAGTGGTGGGAGGATTGATGGTGTCTTCTTCTGATGTTGAAGTAATACTTGAGATAGCTTGTTGAAGGTCCCAGCCATGAGCAGAGAGGATATCGGTGCACAAATCGGCATCTTGGAGACCTGTAATTGCTTGAAACTGAGCTAATTTATCGGCGGAACCACTCATCTCTCTCTCTCTCTCTCTCTCTCTCTCTCTCGATAGATATAAATGATTTTGTATTTTAATCAATCTGTATACAAAAATTCACTGGGTTTTATGAACGATCAATGGAGAAAGGATCAGATTAGGGTTTGAGGAACAAAAAAAAAGGGGGGGATGGAAGAGGATAAATCTGTGTGTAAATTATGAGGTATGGAAGAAGAGGAATAGGTTGGTTGCTTTTGGTGATTTCGTGATGCGAGTGACTTGGGAATTACGAGACCAAGTTGATTTTCGTTTGCACCACTTCTAAATCTATCATTCTAGACGCCTTACCATGCTATCGGTTTTTTTTTTCCTATCATTCTCTGTCTAATCTCTAAAAAATATTAAATTCTAATCTTTTGAAATACTTGGACGGCGTTTGGTTCGCAGAATGTTTATTTATGGAATGGAATCTGTCAAGAAATAAAATTCTTGAAAAAAATGAAATCTATCGGAATAGGAATGGAGACCGGTGAGATGAAGTATAGAGTTTGGTTTTAGAATTGTTAAAACCGTTGCAACGGAATTTAAATTTCATGCACCAACCCAAGTAAAATAGATTCATTCAAAAGTGATGTTTTTTTTAAAAAGTAATCTTCATTGCATTCATTCTTACCGCCAAACAGCACATTGGAATGAAGTTTTCATTCCGATTCCATCAAATTCCATCAGATTTTATGAACCAAACGCCCCTTTTGACAATGGAAGAAAATCAGGTCAGGCTTATTTTCAATGTGACCGCAAGAAAGGGACGGTCTTTATGCTGGCTTGAGGGTTGAGGCCGATATGACAAGTCTCCCACTCAACGGAAAAAGTATACCCCAATGCCTTATGGGTATTAAACAAACTCGTATATGACTAGATGCTTAAATGATTGGTTAGACTATTGTTTTTGGTTAACAGGAATTATGTTTTATACAATCTTATATGTTTTGTAACTATATATATAATAGTGAACAATACAATTAGTCTAAAAAGATATATACATTTTATTATTTTTAAAATAAAATAAAATAAAAGATAAATACTATTCTTTATTTTTAATATAGATAAACATTAATAAATAATTAACTCTATTCATTATTTAACATTATCTAATAATGTTATTTGTTATCATTATCTATATGATATTTGTTAATTTTTAGCTAATCTAAACCTAAATTAAAAAAATCTTAAATTACATAATCTAATTAAAATCTTAAATGATATCAATTAAAAATACACAAATATATAATAAAAGTTTAAAATATATAAGTTTATAAGAATTAAAAAAGTTCATGATAAAAAATAATAGTATTCTTACAATTAAATAATGTCAAAATTAAGTTTATAAGAATTATATATAAATATTTTTTATTAAATAATAATACAACAAAATAAAATTTTGTAAATGTGGAATGATCGTATAAAATTTTGTGAACGTTTTGTTTTTGACGATACATTTTTATATCACATATGTTATGTTCATTCTCATTGTTTATTTGATACATTATTTATTTATATGCCATAAAGATTTACATGTTAAAGCTTAATATTTGTAGTCGATTATAATAAAGCTACGATAAATTTTAATTATAGTGTCCTGTTTTAGGGAAACTTTTTAATTCAATTATTACACTTAAAATAATTTTCATAATAAATTAGAAGTTACAACAAATGGTAAATTAAACCAAATAATATACACACTATTTTATTTTTATAAGTAAAACAAATAACATATAAACAAAGAAAATAGTAAATAATATTATTTTATTTTATTAATAAAATATTTTATGTCATTTTTTTTGTAACGTATGCAACATATTTGGATATAACTTCTTGTGTAAGTGTGTCATACGTTTCTTGTAATCATTTGTAACCTTTGAATACTATACTCTTGAAAGTTTTCTTTTTATGGCTGATTAATGATTTATCTTATATTTTATTTTTATCTATGTAAAATACTTTAAAAAATTTCAAAACTAGCTTTTGTTAAAAAATTTCTTGTAACTGTTAATGAGAACAATTCTAGAGTTGATCATTTGCACACTATGTTAAGGATTGTTTTTCTTGTAACCATTTGGACCGGTTCTAAGCAAAATCAACATGTATAATTGTTCAGAGTCCATCAATCTTAGGGACATATTCTAATTTTTTTTTTTATATACATAGTTATTGACTTAATTGCAAATTTTTAATTGTAAGTTTTTTTGCTGTTAATTCATCATTTTCACTTGCATTTTATTGATTTTTAAAATATACACACATATTTAGAGAGTTTTTTCTTATGTTTTTGTCGTAGGTTCTGAAATTGATTGGACCGGTCCTGCATTTGGAAACTTATGCCCAAAGCTAGCTTTTGTTCATCCTAGTATTCAATGACCAAGGTGCATATAAATTCTAGCATCTAGCCATATATGATTATGACTAATCACTCAACTTAGAGGGTGTTTGTTTACTTCTTAATGGAATCATTAAAAAATGATTAAAAGGTTAAATGACATCTTAATTATTCCATTAAGAGGTAAACAAACATACCCTTAATAAACCTAACATACCGATGAGTGAATGAATTGGATTTTCTAGCAAGACACCATTAAAGAAACCAATGCCCTAAAAAGATTTGCAGAAAACTCTAAATAATAAGATTATAAGAGGTTAAGAACATACTTTTACGTTTTTCCATAACTTCAGACATGTATCCTTCATTCATTTTTCTAATATTCATGTTTGACGAAATCTTACATGGATCGAATGAAATCAAATGAAGATATAAAGACTTCTTAAATCCTATTCGATTTGGATTTTTTCTATTCACGTTTTGAAATTTGAAGGATGATATACTTAAATGGATATATTAAATCAAATGAAGATTAAAAGAGTTCTTAAACCTTATTCGATTTGGACTCTCAGGGGGAGTTTGCTTACAGAGTGGATTTTGAAAAAGTTGGAATTTGTTTATAGTGTAATTGGATTACAAAAACCATAAATACAAATGTATTTAGATTCAAACAAATTCCATAGTTAAAGGTATATATCGTTTCTTGTTATTTGTGAATGAATTTGTATTCCTAACATTTCACATACTTTATATCCTTAACTAATCTTAAACATCATTTCACACATCAACCAATCAACCACTATATACTATAAACTAGATTATTACTCATGTATTACATAGGTTGATTTAATAAATAAATATTTATAAATATATAAAAATAATTTTAAAATTTTAGTTTTAATGAAATTTTAGTTAGTTAATTGTTAAATTAGATTTTAATGTATTGGATTAAATTGGATTTGATTAGATTTCATTTGATATTATTAGTAGTTTTAGTAAATGACATGACAGTTTGAGAAAAAAATGACAAGTGGTTAATTACATAAGAAACAAATTAAAGGAGAACATGTCAAATGCCATTTTTTATAATAGTAATTATGGATTAAATTTTAATTCTCTCAAATTTCATTTCGCAAGTCAAACTCCACCCACTATGTGAACATTTTCCTATCTTGAAATTCTAGAATCAATATATTAGAATTGATTATCACATCATACTTGGTGAATCAATGGATTATCATCTCTTGATTTTCAACTCCAACCTCTCTTGAGCATGGCTGCTAAATCAACTCCCACCTACAGGGCTTAGGCACTCAACCATTTGCAAAAATAAATCACAGTAGTATGGTTTGAAGAAACATAATGACTACGTGTTGATAGGGGCTGCGCGCACGCAAGCCCCCTCTATAACAAATTATGACGTAGGCTCGACCACTTGGGCCGACCTTAGGCAGGTACCCCTCCCATGTGCAATGGAGGTCACCAACCTAGACCATGGGGCTTCTTGATCACCCATTGATCCCGTCCAGGTAAGTATGTTTTAAGTCATTTTACACCTTTCTTAAATGGGTTTGGCTGAGGCTTAGTGTTACATTCCAACGTCGATGTGGGATATTGCTTCCAACTCCAAATGAGTAGTATTAAATAAACCATATGCAACGACTACCTAACATTACAAAAAGATTATAAAATTTTGTTTAAACACCATTAACTGCTCTTCATAATTAATGACAGAGTACATACATTAATGAGAAATAACTATAACAAAAGCTACATATTCAAAACACAATTACTTAAAAGTTAAAACTATTGATTGACTTTACTCAGGTCTCAAACACATGCTTTAATGACATAATGCATAGTATTAATGTTTAATTTGGTTATGATGTTTCAACTTTATTTTTTGGTTTTAATTGGATATAAGTTTTATTTGTTTTAATGAAATAACATCATTACATAAAATATAGAAGATTTTGTATCTGGGCATTGAAACAGACCAAAACTTGATTACATGTTTTTCATGTTTCGACATAACAATATAGGATTGATTATAAAAGGGTAAGAACATACCTTTCATTTATCCGTAACTTCTAACAACAATCCTTCATTTTTTTTCCTATTCACGTTCTGAATTCAGAAGGAAGAAAATATTTCATTGGATTGATTGGAATCAAATAAAGATCAAAAGACTTTTTAAAATTGTGTTTCGGTCATACTTTTGGGTTACGTCAATGTGCAGAGAGCTTAAAAATAATTGGGGGATTGGTTGTTAAATCTCTCTTCTTGTCTTGTATGTTATGTACTTGTTAGTTTTTAATGAACGTTGTACTTAAAAAAAGACTTCTTAAATCTTATTTGATCTGTGAACATTTTGATGTCTTAAATTGTAAAATCAAATGGATTGGAATTTCGAATTGAACATCTCAAATGAATCAATTTGATTATCATCTCTTGATTTCAACTCCCATGTATTGACTGGATTTAGATTTAACTTGCGATTGCATTTAGATCATTGAAAATTTTAATTTGGATGACGATGATAAGACGCCTCTTGGGCTTGGCTGCTAAACCGTTTGCAAAATAAATCACAATAACAAAGTTTGAAGACACATTATGACTATTTATTGATAAGGGCTGCGAAACATTATGACTATGGGTTAATAGGGGCTGCGAGAACGCAAGCCCCCACTATGATAAATTATGACGTAGGCTCAACCACTTGGGCTGACCTTAGGTAGGTACCCCTCCCATGTGCAATGGAGGTCACCAACCTAAACCATGGGGCTTCTTGATCACCCATTGATCCCGTCCAGGTAAGTATGTTTTAAGTCGTACTACACCTTCTTTAGATGGGTTTGGCTGAGGCTCAGTGTTACATTCCAATGTCGATGTGGGATATTGCTTCCAACTCCAAATGTGTAGTATTAAATAAACCATATGCAATGACTACTTAACATTACAAAAAGATTATAGAATTTTGTTTAAACATCATTAACTGCTCTTCATAATTAATGACAGAGTATACATTAATGAGAAATAACCATAACAAAAGCTACATATTCAAAACACAATTACTTAAAAGTTAAACTTTACTGAGGTCTCACACACATGCTTTAATGACATAATGCATAGTATTAGTGTTTAATTTGGTTATGATGTTTCAACTTTATTTTTTGGTTTTAGTTGGATATAAGTTCTATTTGTTTTAACGAAATAACATCATTACATAAAATATAGAAGATTTTGTATCTGGGCATTGAAACAGACCAAAACTTGATTACATGTTTTTCATGTTTCGACATAACAATATAGGATTGAATTATAAAAGGGTAAGAAAATACCTTTCATTTATCCGTAACTTCTAACAACAATCCTTCATTTTTTTTTCCTATTCATGTTCTGAATTCAGAAGGAAGAAAATATTTCATTGGATTGATTGGAATTAAATAAAGATCAAAAGACTTTTTGAAATTGTGTTTCGGTCATACTTTTGGGTTACGTCCAGGTGCAGAGAGCTTAAAAATAATTGGGGGATTGGTTGTTAAATCTCTCTTCTTGTCTTGTATGTTATGTACTTGTTAGTTTTTAATGAACGTTGTACTTAAAAAAAAAAAAAGACTTCTTAAATCTTATTTGATCTGTGAACATTTTGATGTCTTGAAATTGTAAAATCAAATGGATTGGAATTTCGAATTGAACATCTCAGATGAAGTGATTTGATAATCATCTCTTGATTTTCAACTCCCATGTATTGACTGTATAGATCATTGAAAATTTTAATTTGGATGACGATGATAAGATGCCTCTTGGGCTTGGCTGCTAAACCATTTGCAAAATAAATCACAATAACAAAGTTTGAAGACACATGATGACTAATTATTCATAAGGGTTGTGAAACATTATGACTATCGGTTAATAGGGGCAGCGCGAACGCAAGCCCCCACTATAATAAATTATGACGTAGGCTCGACCACTTGGGCCGACCTTAGGCGGGTACCCCTCCCATGTGCAATGGAGGTCACCAACCTAGACCATGGGGCTTCTTGATCACCCATTGATCCCGTCCAGGTAAGTATGTTTTAAGTCGTACTACACCTTTCTTAAATGGGTTTGGCTAAGGCTCAATGTTACATTCCAACGTCGATGTGGGATATTGCTTCCAACTCCAAATGAGTAGTATTAAATAAACCATATGCAACGACTACTTAACATTACAAAAAGATTTTAGAATTTTGTTTAAACATCATTAAATGCTCTTCATAATAAATGGCAGAGTACATACATTAATGAGTAACCATTGTTCATTACAAATGCAAGTTACATATTCAAAACACAATTACTTATAAGTTAAAACCATTGATTGTTGGAGGCATTCATTATAAGGAAAACCTTTCCAAAAATAGATGTATATAACAAGCATCCTTTTGTAAAAGATAAAAGAATAGTTATTGTGTTGCTTTTAAAACTTATTGGGTGTCCTTTATAAACAAACCTTCAACAAAAGAATCTATTAATTTCTTGATGATGTGCAGCAATTCAAAGTTATTTGTTATCTATTTTCACTAATTTCTAACTTAAGACTAATTCACTTTACTTCATGAAGAGATTGAAGAAAGTATAGAAGCTATGATGAATTCGTGAAAAACTATTAATTGTTGGAGGCAACCTTTTACAAGGAAAACCTCTCCAAAAATAAGCGTATGCCATTTGTTGTGACGAACAAACGGTATTCTTTAGTAAAAGGCGAAAGAATAGTTCACTTTGTGCTCATCACATGGCTGCGTGGAGTTTTCAAGCTCATTTGGTAGTCTCCTTTATGAGCTTTAATAAGACTACATCTTCATTCACTGACCAATGTGGGATTGTATATGGAGCAGCTTGACTCTCCTCAAGTCTCACACACATGCTTTAATTGCTTAGCATAGAGTATTATTTATTAATGTTTATTTTTTAAATTGGTTATTGATGTTTACACTTTTTCTTGGTTTTACTTGGAAATTTTTTATTTGTTTTAATAAAATATACAACATCTTTTAAATTAAATATAGAATACTTTGTACCTAGACGGCTAAATATTGAAACAGGCCAAAAACTCATGACTTCCAAATACAAAACCTTGCCTGTTTCCTTTATCTCGACGACATAACAACATAGGATTGATTAGGGACCAACAGACCTTGAAGAACCAAGACTTTCGGGTGTGTTTAGTAAGCGAAAATTTTCGGTTTGAGAGTTTTAATAAAAATGAAAACATGATAGCTTTTAAGAAAACACATTTTAGAGATAAGAATGTGTTTAGATGCGTTATAAATAGATTTTGCGTTTTCTTTTTTCACTATCCTTTATAATATAGTTTTGGGTGAAAACAACTTGTGAAAACCTCAAAAATGTATTTTCAAGTTTACTTTTAAATTTGATAGCTAAGAACTAAAATTTATAAACTGAAAACAATAAAAACATGTATCTAAACACATTTTTCAAAAACCCTTCCTTTCAACAAAAGTTATTGCCGAAAACTGGTTAACTAAACGCTTTCAGTTATGATCTAAAGCTTGTTAACTAAACGAAAACTGGTTAACTAAACGACCCTTTCAATTATGATCTAAAGCCTAGGCACATTTGTTACTTGATGATGTCATTTAAGACTTGATACTTGGAAAAGGGTTGCGAGAATGCAGACCCCCACTCGACCACTTGGGCCGGCCTTAGGCAGGCAACCGCCCGACGTGCAATGGAGGACACCAACCTAAACCATGGGGCTTCTTGATCACCCATTAATCATGTCAAGGTAAGTATGTTTAAAGATGTACGGCACCTTTCTTAAATGCATTTAACTGTAATTGTAGGTTTCATTGATTCCCCAAAGTAATTCTGTGAAATAATCAAAAAATTAGGAAAAAATAATATAAAATCAGATAGGATGGTATTGTACCCGTTGAAAAAATTGAGATTGCACAAAACCAAACCAAGAACCGAAAGTTACTAAAAACCGGAATCGAGTACCGGACCCGGTGGTACGAGTTCGGTTTCGACACAGTTGTTGATTTTTTGGTCTATTCGGTTTCGGTTAATGATTAAACCCATGAACCAAATAAAAGAGATACTTTATCAATTTTATTTTTAATCCTATCAAGTTTTACACAATTATCATAAAAATTACAAAATTTAGCTAAATTGTCATGAATAACGGTAACTTCAACTATGATTTTTGACCATTTGATAGTGTTTTTTCCATAAATATCTCCAAACCAATGAGACCGAGCAAACCCCACAATTTTTCGATCTTTCAACCAGCAAAATATGACGAGCACAAACATGTTGGCTTACGGTACCTCTTCGATTATAACCTTTCCCTTCTTCTCGGCTCTCGGAACACCCTTTTTATTGCCTATGTAATCCACGGTTGCACTCTTCTCTGCCATCACTAAACCTGCCAACGATGACCAAACATCTTGCGCTTGTTCATGTACCCAACACATCATAAAATAAACTTTCCGTTCACTAGACTTAAGCTTCCTTTTCGTTTCTGTATTCTTATTCGTTTTCACTTCTTTCATACCAGCTTTAATCATTCGATGCAGATCACATAAACCGCAAATCAAAGCATCGTTTCCAAGAGAGAGTAGGCTTACAACATCGTCAAGAAGCACTAACCCCAACTGTGACCCACCCATGTGTCGGAAAGCTGGAGAACAGGTTTGTTCCAAACAGTAAGACAAGGCTTCTGTGACCGTCTCTGGTTGACCACCTTCACCTAAAACATATGATATGCTTAAAACCACCATGGTTGACCCCATGGCATCGGATTCCCAGTCTCCGTTGTATAGTCGAAGGGTGAAACAATAACTATATAAGATGTCGACTAGATGAACAGCTAAAAGCGGGGATGGTTCGGTTGAGATTAGTCTATTGAGGGGAGGTAATGCGGTTTCAGGACCTGGTGGAACCTCGTATATGTGGTCTAGAGGGTTTGGTTCTTGTTTTGTAACATGTTGTACACGTTGGGTTCCTTCCCTACTGAGAGAGATTGTTCTAGCAGACGTCTTTAACCACCAGGGATCCCATGGTTCGATCAATTTGCTTAGTTCTCCAGATGCCAAGGCTCTTTGAAAATGTTTCTTTTCTTCGGTGGATAAATCATCAACACTGATTTGAACTCCTAAAGAAGCCACAGAAAATAAAGTAAACGAAACTTGTTGTATGCATTACATTCTTCAATAGTGAAATAAAAATGATCCCCTAAACATACCCGACATGATCTTTTGAACGGTCTCCTCTGACAAAGCTGAATCCACCAAGCCTAAAAACAAAGCCGATCTAGAATTACAATAATTCCATAAAAATCTTCCAAAAGAGTTTTCTAACAAACACAACTTTGTTTTCCTCTTACTGGAACTACTAGAGGCTCGTTCAAAGCTAAAACGACATCTATGATTCCATTAAAAGGTAAACAGAACAAGTGACAATTCTATTTGAAGCAAGATGAGAGTTGAAGCAAGTGAATTAATGCATTTATTAGTCTCTTAAAGAAACAAATAAATTAATACGTTACCATTATCATCCATGCTATCAGCCTCTTCCTCTGAATGAAAGCGTTTTAGTATGTCCAGCATTTTCTGTTTAGTGTCATTACCAGCTTCCAATTGCTGCATCTCCTCCATTACATTATCTCTCATAAATGATTCTGTGCATCTGAGACTGTGTGACTGCAAAAATTTATTAAACAAAATTTTTACAAAGACAAATTTAATGAACCAAATCCTATGAATCATCCATGGTGGGATTCCAATAGTATAACTGAAACGCATAAAACATTATTGGCCAAATGAGCAATGACAAACAATTCTCAAAAGCAAGGGCGGTACTCTAGTCTCCTCCCTTAATATACTGCCTACTTTTCTTATTATGTTCTTAAGTTGGTTTTCAAATTTTCCTTTATGACCAAAACAAGTTGAGACGTTATCAAGTTAAGGATTAGTGTGCATCGATTTTTCAAACTATAACTTCTGAATTGGATCGAGTCACAGGGCCCAATACATTTATCATAATCTTATCTCGAGAATGAATGACAGATTGGTATAAGAACTACAAATTGGATTCTATAAGCAAGCAATCATAAATTAATGGTTGGCTCCAACATCAAACAGAGAAATGAGAAATTGAGCAATGAAAATTTGTTTCCAAACCTAACCCCCACCCGAGACTCTCTAACCCACCAACCTTCTTTTGAAAATGTCAGAATGCATAACGTAGATGGGGGACAGCACAATTTCGGAGTATCTATATGAAACCCACCTCTCCAACTTCAAGATGCTCAACACGTTTGTGGTTAATGCAGGAAGCCATTTGATAGGATTTTACTATTGGTAATAGGATTTTAATATTAGTATATTCTAGAAGGGGTATTTTAGTAATAGTTAGTTAGTTTGGGAATCTATAAATAAAGGGGAGAAGAGAGTGAGATGTGTGCAGAAATATTATTGTTAGTTTGTTAGACTCTTGCTTAATTGCTTTGAGGGGCTCTTAGCTTTATGCTTTGAGAGAGGGTTTATCCCTGGGATCCTTTTTGGATTGTCTTTGGTTATTTTGCTCAATCAATTTCAATTGTTCATCTCTGTTTATTCTCTGTTCTATAAACTATAATTCTGATTCTGCATCATTGGTCCGACCTGCCCTTTCTGTCTCTACCGATCCTTTTGTTTTTCTGCCTCCGCATTTCAATTTTACTGTTCTGATCATGGAGATCAGATCTGTTCTGTCTCGTTTGGAGCAAAACGAGAAGCGAATTCGTCAATTGCAATTGGATGTCACTGAAATCAAGTCTACCTTGAAGTCTCTGGCCGCTGATCAAATTGAGGACGCAAAGTTTCGTAAGGAGATGCTGAATTGGATGAAGCAACAGGCGAAACAACCTGATTAAGGGGGAGGGGTGAGATCTGTAATTGTCTTCGATGATGTTGCTGAGAACAGTGATTGTTTTGGTGATGGTGATGGTACTGCACGGATTCTTCACGATCAGAATATCATCAGTTTCACAATACCTTATCCAGAGATCAATCAAGGGGCGTTAAATCTTAACTCCTACACTACTATTCCTACTGCTTCTTGTTTGGCTAAGAAAAATCCTACGAATATGGAACTTCCCTACTGTGAAAAAGAAACTGCAATTATAAGTAGAGTTGTTGCTAACAAGGTGTTTGATAAAATGCCTACAAGAGACTTTGATGAAAATAATTTCAATGCAGTACATGTTGCTGGATTTGTTTCTCCACAAGGTAATAGTGATGAGTTTGTGTTAAACAACGACAATAGCATGGATCTGTCCAACTTCATCAGTTTCGGCTGGATTTTTGGTTTGCAACGTTGGTCAACTACACTAGACAACATGCTTGATTCTTATAGCATTATGAAGCCAATTATGAGAGGCAACATAGTTGGAACTCTTACAGGAATCAACATTCATGATGATCGATTGGCTACAAATGGGCAACAAGGATTGTTGATCAAGAACAAACCCGAAGTTGTGACAAAATGGTTAGTGAAGTGGAAATGGAAGAATGTTGCCAGCAAGTCTTGAGGTCAAGACTTTCATATGGAGAGAGTATTGATAGGATTTTACTATTGGTAATAGGATTTTACTATTAGTATATTCTAGAAGGGGTATTTTAGTAATAGTTAGTTAGTTTGGGAATCTATAAATAAAGGGGAGAAGAGAGTGAGATGTGTGCAGAAATATTATTGTTAGTTTGTTAGACTCTTGCTTAATTGCTTTGAGGGGCTCTTAGCTTTATGCTTTGAGAGAGGGTTTATCCCTGGGATCCTTTTTGGATTGTCTTTGGTTATTTTGCTCAATCAATTTCAATTGTTCATCTCTGTTTATTCTCTGTTCTATAAACTATAATTCTGATTCTGCATCATTAATGATGCAGAATTGAAAGTGATAGTAGGTAAGGAATAAGGATTTCTATTAATCAAATCAGAAACAATGATTCAAACCAAATGGTTCCCAGGGACAATCCCTCCTCAAAGCTGGAAAAGCTATGAGTCCCTCAATGCAATTAAGCAAAAGAGTAACAAACTAACAATAATATTTCTGCACACTTACCTCACCCTCTCCACCTCTTATTTATAGATTTTCCCACTAACTAACTATTACTCAATATTACTAATATACCCCTTTTCTAGAATAATCTATTAGTAAAATCCTATCTATATGAAACCCACCTCTCCAACTTCAAGATGCTCAACACGTTTGTGGTTAATGCAGGAAGCCATTGGACAAGAAATTCTGTATCCGTGATAAATATATTATCTAGAGTTATGAAATGGCAAGGACATAGATCATATGTAACTAGAATTCAAATTGATTAACATTGGAAAAAAACCGTTAAGAGACTTCAATGAAAAAAACTCAAAAGGAAGAGATTCACTTATTTTGGAGAAGGATAGTGATTTATAGACAACAATTTTTTGTCATTCGCAACAACATACAACTATTTCTTGCATGACATAGAAACCTACCAAGTCTTTATTGTTGTGAATAGCAAAAAGTTGTGTACAAATCACTACCCTTTGGAAAAGGCGTAGGATTTGTTGAAGCCTCAATTAGTGACTATGAATCAGAGGATGGACTAAGGATATCGTTCTCTCAATCAGCCAAGGTAGTAATCATTCGAAGTTTCCATGGGAGGCTTGGAGCAACGGGAGAATTAGTAGAGATGGCATAATGTTTGATAAATTAGACAACGAATGGCTCTTTACAACAACCACCATCAAAAGATTTGGGTGTTTTATATATCGAACCGTTTTAAATGCAATCATAATTATTGGTGACAGTATATTGTTAGCTTGTTGCCAATGTCTTCAAAAGACACGAAACAAGTCATGGAAGGAACAGCCTAGACGCTACATTGTCGTCAGTTCGTCACACATAATGTCCTTCCCATATGGAACCATTTTGGCAGGGATGGTTGTCTAGTATATTTGGCAAACTTTAGGAAATATCCATAATAAAGTATCCAAGTATTAGTTGATGGATCTCAGTGGGATCTCTAACAAACTATTAGTCTTATTATTTCTTCAACTTTGTGAAGAATTCATTAATATAATAACAAAGGTCATCTCACATGCCCATATTTTAACCTTTTTGTTTTGGATGGAGATATAAAACCAACATAATTTTCAAAGTGGGCAACAATCTATGTAACAAGAAGAATGAAGATAAGCTTACCTTGTAACATGGAAGAGAACAATAACGGGTATTACATCGAGGACATGTATATTGTGAAAATTGTTTTTGACATCTGCAATCAAATATAAAAAAATCACATAAAATCATAAACTTGATTTTTAAAAAGCAATCAAGCTTACATAATGATAAGTAAAAAAATCAATTAGAAGGGTTTAAAGAACATACACACGACAAATAATGCGAGACGGAGGATTCAGTTGTGATGAATTTAATGTTGTCTCCGAGGTAATGATTGAATCCACCATTATTGAACTTCCTGACAGACAAAAAAAAATTGATACAGGAGTTAACCACCAACAAAAATTCTTCACCGAAACACCATAATTTTTGCGGTCAGTTGAATTGGTGATTTCGTTACCAATTAGAGATACATATGATGCAACTTTGTAGTGAAGGGAAAACGAAATAGCAAGAATAATACACATAAAAATGTTATATAATAAAAGGTTGTTTGCAAACTATAGCAACAAACTCAATGTTATTAAAGGCGAAGTCGCAATCGAGTCAACATGCCTTGAAGTGAACCAACAAAAAAAAATACTTTACATGAAGTTATCACAAAAACATAAAATAAAAGCATATTATAGAGAGTTACATATATAATATCAAATATACCTTAAAGCATATTATATAGAGGTATTGATATAATATTAAAAAATATACTACCTTAAATCATAAGTATTAGTAATAGTAAACGAAGTAAAATGTTTCAAAAGACCACGGAGGCAAACCAGAAAGAAGAAGTCAGCCCTCTGATAATCGATCTTTGATGTTGATTGTGCTATTTGCATAAGCATGAAGGCAGGCTAAAGGAATACGTACTATCACGAAGAGAAAGTCATGTGAAGAGGAAAATCGCGATCTTGGGAGAGAGAAAGTAGGAAACAAATAATTATCACTAATAGGATGATGACTCTGTAACTTCTTAGGGGTATATTGACCATACAAACTGTCTTTAAGTCTAGAAAAACATGATAGCCAATCATGAAACAAGACCTCGACACTCGCCTGGGACTAGTCACGCTTTTAATAACATTGAACAAAATATTATATTTTTCTTATTAACAGCTGCAGAAATACTAATGCCCAGAATACGGTGTCTGCATATGTGGATAAGCATCTAGGTATCCAAACAGCAGAAACAGTGCATCTGTGCATATGCTCAATATAAGAGCTGACGTACAACATAATTATGGTCGGCTTATGCTCAAAACAGTGAGTAATACACAAAAATTGAACATAAACCCTAAAAGATTGATCAGTTTATACCTAACATTAACTAACTACAAAGCTGCACAGTAAATTCATCCATAAATCGAACAATATATGGAAGTTAATTGACTAAAAACATAAAACTATTATAAAATTCGTACCTCTATTGCATTCAAAGTGGATTTCAATATGCTGCCTGTTTCAAAACGCCTTTCTCTCCTTAAAAAGAGAACTCGAGAATCTGAATCCTTTCCTTTCAGCAATTCACAGCGTCTCTCTCTCATATGTTTCCAGAGGATTCCTTGAAATTACCAGAAATGCCTCCCCTTCAAAAAAATTTAAAATTATTAATTTCTTCGCTTTAAAAATTCTTTTTAAATTATCAATTTTATCCTTCGCCTTTTAGTTTTTTTCCAGTTTCACTCCCTCGAAATTTTAATTAATTTTATTTTTAATCTTTTTTTTTGTAAATTTACATTTAATTAACAATGTCATTCATTTTGATTCATGTAAGTAAAAAGATCCTTATAACAAATTCATGTATATGAATATGGTTTTAATCATAAACTGAACCCAAAAATCAAACAGAGAGAGACCTTTTCGTCGATGAGAAGGAGGAAGAGTGGAAGAAGCCGCTGTGAACGAGAGGGAATGTCGAGAGGGAAAGCCGAGAGAAGGAAGACCTGTGGAGGAGACTCCCGCCGTCGCCTGTAAATGAAGGAGAAAGGGCTCCCGTCGATTTTCTAGCGGAGGGAGGGAGGAAAAATGGCTGGAAACATTTTGTTTGAAGTGCAGCGGAACGACCAAACTAGGGGTTGGGGTTGGGGGAAGGCGACTCTCCGATTTTCATAAAACCCTCCTTAAACTCGAAAACACTCTCGTTTTCATCAGATGAACGCACCCAATTTCAATTCTCTATATTTCTTCACAGACAGGAGAGAAATAAAATTAGAGAATAAGAGTTATTTATTTCTCAAATCTCATTTCTTAACCTTAAACAAACAAAACAATTATTTCAATTTCCAATTCTCTACTCTCATTTCTATGTACCATTCACACACCTACATTGTGTTTTCCAACCTAACACAACTAGAGAAAGTTGTGAAAGGAAGAAAAAGTGGAAAGAAACAAAAAGTTGTGTTTTTTAAACATTTTAAAGAAAAGAAAGGAAAAAAATTAAAAAGAAAAGAATTATGAAAATCTTTCACTCCGAAAGTAGAAAGAAAATAAAAGAAACAAAGGAACCATAAATTTGTGTTCTTTCACAAACTTATATTTTTTGTTTTCTCTTACTTTCCTTTGTATTTCTTTCTTTCATCTTCTTTCTCATTTTTTCTTTTTCTTAAAATTAAATAACAGAGTGTTAGTGATTTCACTAAAAGATAAACAAAAAGATACCTAACGTGTCCTTCTAAATCAAAAAAAAAAAATAATAAATAAAATCAGAATGAAAATACGTAATGAAAATAGAATAGAAACCCCAAACACACAAATTCATACGTATGTTTAAAAAAAAGGGACAAATACAATTCATGAAATGGATTATTTTGTAAACTTAAAACACCTTTAATTTGAAACATAAATTAATGGGCCAAAGTCGTACAATAGCAGTGTACTTTTTAAGGTATATCGATATAGTACGTGTACTTTTTATATTGTTAATATGATACATTTACTTTTTATGACCGGTTATTTAGTCTAGCTTTGTGCAGCTGTGAGAGAATCGTCGGTACGAACTTGTTCACCGTTGGATCTGCGTGAAATTTGAGGAGAAGCTTCGCAACACATAGTTCTTCGATCTGGACGGTGAAGATCGTCGTTAGAGATTTCTACAGAGGTCTGTAGGTGTTTGAAGTTGGCTGTGCTATGTGATTTCTGCTACCATGTTATCACAAGGACGAGAGAGTGTATTTGATACTTCAATTATGGAAATTAGAACATTAATTAAAAGAGAAATTCCACTCTTAACAGGTATAGCCAGTAACCGGTTACCAAAGGTATCATATTGGTATGAAAAAATGTAGTACACGTATCAAATTTGAACGATTCAGAAAGTACACGTGTAATATGAATTATTAAAATAGTACACGTACCATATCGATACATTTCAAAAAGTACACAACTATTCTACGACTTTAACCCTAAATTAATTTACTCACCTTTGAACATTGGCAAATATAAGGTGACGGAGACACACTAATCATTTTCTTTCTTATATATTTTCATATATAATATAAAGAGAATAGAAAGCGTACTGACTCTGACTGCTATCTACGATGCGATATAACAGCCCAGACCACTCCGAGACAAGATATTGTCCGCTTTGGCAAATGCCGCACGGTTTTGATCCTGGAAGCCTAGTCATAGGCCCGCCCCAAAACGCGTCTTGGTGGATAGAGAAAACATCACCCTTATATGGGCATATTGGTTGCTCCTCTCCACCGATGTGCCCATGGGAACACAGCGTCCCCGCTGTGCACATCGACCCGGTGCCTGGCTCTGATACCACTTATAACAGCCCAGACAACTCCGAGACAAGATATTGTCCGCTTTGGCAAATGCCGCACGGTTTTGTTCCTGGAAGCCAAGTCATAGGCCCGCCCCAAAACGCGTCTTGGTGGATAGAGAAAACATCACCCTTATATGGGCATATTGGTTGCTCCTCTCCACCGATGTGGGATACAAATTCGGAGTATTAATTAATATTGTGGTATAAAATAAATGGTTGTGTAAATTATAATAAATAAAGTATTGATTTATAAAGAAAGGATCTTAAAAGAAATGGAAATAATTGTACGGTCTAAATGGTAAATATTAAATAGTTTTTAAAAAAAAAAGAAGAAGAAAAGCAACTTTTGCTTTATATATACGCACACACACACACAAGTGTGTGTGTTCGTCCCTTCCAAAAAAAGAAAAAAAGAGAGAGAAGAAAGAAAAGAGAGAAAAGAGAAGAAGAAGGAAAAGAGAAGAAGAAGAAAGAAAAATCTGATTTTTGTTGGAAGCTTTATACGGTTTTGAAGATCCAAGAGGTACCAACTCTTATTTTTATAGATCTCTTGCTTTTCTCTTCTTTCCACCATCTTCAAATGAAGAAGATGAGAACTCAAATGGGTTTTCATGGAGATCTCTTCGAAATGGCTAAATCTTGAAAGAAAATGATGAAATATGTTAGATCCATTATCTAAAAAGTATATTATACGAGTTTCTATGTATTTTGATGGATTTTTATGAAGATCTCTTAGAAATGGGTAGATCTGAAAAGAAAATGATGAAATATGTTAGATCCATTATTTTAAAAGTATATTATGCAAGTTTTTATGTATTTTGGTGGGTTTATCTCAAAAATCCAAGTTTGAGTTAATATGAACCCTAGGTAATCAAAAAAATGAAAAATGATGTTTGGTGGTTAAAATGGGTTTATATATATATATATATATATATAGGGTTATATGCCAAAAATAGCAATAACTTTTTGTAGTTTTATCGTTTATACCAACATTATTTATTTTTTATCATTAATAGCAACAACTTTTGTATTTTTTACCGATTATACCAACTTTTAACCTGGAAACCTGCTATAGCAGGTTACCATCAATTAATACCAACAACTTTTATATTTTTACCAATAATAGCAACAACGTTTTATATTTTTACCAATAATAGCAACGACTTTTAACTTTTTACCAATAATAAAAACATATCAAATTAAATTTTTCTTTATCTTTAACTAATCATTACTTTAAAGAAAATAAATTTATGAAAATCGAAATACAATCAAATAAGTTCATAATCCAATTTTTTTTGTTTAAATTTTGTTAGATATAAATCAAAAGTAATGTGTGTCTATAAAAATATAAAAAATATGTTTTCCATAGAAATTAAAAAATGAAGATTAGTTTGATTAGGGGTGAGCATAGATCGGTTTTTGGAAAAAAAAAATAAAAAACTAAACCGAAACATCGGTTTATATATTCAAGAAACCGTTCGGTTTGGATTTTAAACGATTTGGTTTTTATTTCGGTTTCAGTTTGGTTTCGGTTTTTCTTTGTCATGGTTTTCAATTTCAATTCTTTCGAACCAAAACACACACACACACAGATATACACACACACACACACATATACATACATGTTGCTATTCTGTTCGACTTGGTTTTTTCCAGTTAATTTTGACCTCCAAACCGAAACCAAACTGAAATTTTTGGTTTTTGAAAATTCAAAATCCAAACGGTTTGGTTTTTTGATTCCGATTTTTTATTTTTTTCGGTTTCAGATTGGCCAGCCTCAATCCTTCAAGAAATCAACTAATTGACTAACTACATTCTTTGATTGATTCAAAGATTTCCAAACCCAAGTTTTAGTAGATTTCTTGTATTTTTATTATCCATAATCCCTCTATATAGATTACTATCTATTCTTTGGCATTTGTAAACACACTTATTTAGTTCTTGCATAATTTCATGATATGAATAGCAACATAAGAAGGTGAGGAAGATGATGAAACTTCCATTCACTTATTAAAGCATGAAAAATTATACATTGAGTTTGTTAAATTGGTTGGACCAAATCCTTGAGCTTCTCCCAACAAAACTTGCAAGAATTCATGAGTTTCAATTACTTATATTTGGTTGGAAGCTTAAGGCTCTTGTACTCATATTAGATTAATTGGATTATTAAATCGTATATAAATATTTATAAAATAAACGGATGCAAATTTTTAATATTATCATTTTATTTATCAAATAAATAAAGAACTAACTATCCAAAAAAGAATACAAATGTAGCATAATGTGTTCATTATATTTCTATGACATATTATACAAATAATTTGAGTTTTACGTTATCGTATTACACTTAAATGGTCGACCCTATCATACCTATAAAACCCGGCTATGCATGAAAATATGACACATCAACATAATCTTCACTTTTAATGTCTATAGAAAACATATTTTTTATCTCTTTTATAGGCACACATTGCATTTGATTTATTTCTAACAAAATTTAAACAAAAAAAAATGGATTATGAACTTAATTGATTGTATTTCGATTTTCATAAATCTAGTTTCTTTAAAGTAATGATTAGTTAAAGATTAAGAAAAATTTAATTTGATAAGTTTTTATTATTGGTAAAAACTTAAAAGTCGTTGCTATTACTGTTAAAAATATAAAACGTAGTTGCTATTATTGGTAAAAAAGATAAAAGTTGTTGGTATTAATTGAAGGTAACCTGCTATAGCAGGTTTCCAGGTCAAAAGTTGGTATAATCGGTAAAAAATACAAAAGTTGTTGTTATTAATGATAAAAAATAGATAATGTTGGTATAAACGGTAAAACTACAAAAAGTTGTTGCTATTTTTGGCATATAACCCTATATATATATATATATATATATATGAGAAGTTTTAGTATTTTTGACATTAAATCCGTAAGGCAGAAAGTGCAGTTCACCCTTAAAATAATTATGAAAAATTTTTCATAATATTTTAAGGCTGAACTGCACTTTCTGCCTTACGGATTTAATGTCAAAAATACTAAAACTTCTCTATATTTATTATAAAGAGTTTTAAAATCATTTCCAACATATATATATACATACACACACACACACACACACACACACACACACACACACACACACACACACACATATATATATATATATATATATATATATATATATATATATATATATATATATATATATATATATATATATATATATATATATATAAACTCATTTTAACCACCAAAACATCAATTTTCATTTTTTTGATTACCTAGGGTTCATATTAACTCAAACTTGGGTTTTTGAGATAAACCCAACAAAATACATAAAAACTTGCATAATATACTTTTAAAATAATGGATCTAACATATTTTGTAGCACCCCTCCCGATCCCGGAAATGCCACGTCAATTCAATACACAGGTGGCGTATCGCAATAGCTCTATTATGCACACGTCACAGGATAAACTAGAATCCACTATTAATTTAAAACTTTTAAACAAACACTATCAATATGATAATCCACTGATTACATAATCCCAAAAGCTGCTAACATAATTAACACTGATTAGATCATTACACAAAACTAACACCAAGCTCCCCAGATGATTCCCGATCCTCGAAATCCCCTGATCAGCAAACCCAGCTACTCATCTCTTCCCCTGATACCCTGAACACGGAAGACTCGAATACGTAAGCTCGAAAGCTCGTGAGTACTCGAGGGTTAGACTCTGCACAGTAACACATAGCATGCATACACGTAGCACATACACACAACACAAGCTCAATCTCTGTCCCTGGCAATCAACATCTCAATACAGGTATGAACACATAGCATACTCATGCCACACAAGCCTCTGCTCAGAGACATATGAGATCCAATGCCCAATGAGATACTCATCTCAAATGGGGAAACTCTTCCCCTCCTGCACCCTAGCCATACTCATGGCTAACAGGATTCACAGGCTCAGGAGCGACCTGAGAATAAACACAACCATATATATATGGGGACCCTACTCAGGGTTGAACAGAGCTACTCAGCTCCCGCGATAACTCATCGCAATCACGGTATCATGGATCTCATACATAATTTATATCCACATATAAAGAAAGGAAGGATCATACCTGGCGCCCACGTCCCTGTCTCATTCACAATACACAATATACGCATACACGAAGCTAGCTACACAGTTATGACTCGTAAAACGGTCCCGGGTTTGAAAAGGAACTCGGGTACTCACCTGGTCGATCCACTAATCTCAGGATCTCTGACTTGGCTCGGCTCGCTGACTCGTCCCTCAAATCTTCAAGAACTTCAAGGAAGAAGAAGAAGACCAAGATTCAGCAAACAATCTCTATGATTTAGGATGATCTCTTGTTGGATTCATGTCACATACACACACATACACGAACACCTTCACACACACACACTTAGATAAGGAAGAAAAGGAGAAGGAGACGCACGTATATATTCTTTCCACTTTTAGACGGGTTCCGACCCCAATAACCCGGACCCGATATCTCATTTTCACAATTAATATCCACTTAACCCAATTAAATCCACGAACTCAAATATATAATTTATTCACCAAAATTATTACCCGGAGACACGTAACTCATAGCCCGACACGTATCAATCCACTACTCGGGATCTCATTGGTCCAACACGATATTAGTTATTCAAATATCCACTAAAATAATTCCACATAATAGCTCTGAAAACGGGATGTTACAAATCCTCCCCTCTTAAAGAGATTCCGTCCCCGGAATCTATCGCAAGCCCATTCGCAATTACACATCTCTAAGTTAAATTCCCGAAACCTCAACTCATATATCTCAACATGATTATCAACAACTCTGTTGAATTCGCATTTGAACTCTGATTGGCACAATCATCACTAATACACATCCCTATTTCAACTCTCGAAACAAGTCGACTCCCTCGAATCTTTAACTCAATTTAGGCAATCCACTAATAACTCGGTTAAATCCCCTAATTCACATATCGGTAACTGATAGATCCTCTATTCACAGAGTCTTCACGTGGCGTCACCTCATAAGCCACCAAATCCACACATGATCTCAATCCATCAGTCTTCGCACTTTCTCATCACATACTCATATAACTCTATACAGATCATCCACTAACACGACACATAACGATATCTCCATCACATCACTAAACACAAGCTCATAAACATGGTTAAACTCATAAATGGATTAAATCCACTCGCAATAGATTAATCCACTATCACAACAGAACTCTCAGCTCTTTTCACCACATCAGATAAACATATCTCATAAAACGCAATATCACAGATAGGGATAGCACACACAAGAATTTAAATCCACTATTAATATGACACTCCACTATCAGGGTTGATCAATCCACTAGCACATCACAATATATTCCGCTCTCACATACACACCCAGATCACAGTAGCCCAACTCTAGCACATTGACTACACATATATACCCCGTTCAGCCCATATACACAATTTCGCCCCTCTGTCACTGAATCCCACAATCACGAACACACTCGCATTAATTATTCACATAATTTGATCCACTAACATGACACAATGCCCAATCTCGAAACTCTGATAACCCATCTTATCACGATATATCTCACTCTCACACACATACCCTGATACAATAATCACATATATCCCATACACAACCCTTCCACAATTCTGTCACGGAGCCACATAATCTCAGACAAAACGAAGCAGCCACACACAGCAGAACACATACTCTTATCACAGACACAGCCCAATGACCCGTCCCACACTAACACACACTCAAATCAATACTCAGAAAAACATACCCGGAATCATATCAACAACATCTCTAGCTTCCTCTGCAGTCGCCTGAAACACCCGACCCCGCGCCCGAGAGTCATGACGACCGGATGACGACGGCTCAGCTCTAGCCCCACTGGAACTCATACCCTGTATCGCTGGCCCCATCTCTGGACAATCTCGTACTCTGTGCCCCGGTCTCCCACAACGGAAGCACAACGGCTCTGGGACTGTACACGCGGCGGCAGCATGCCCACGCTGACCGCATCGATAGCATCTGGGCACACACGGCCCACTATGGCGTCGGTGGCATCTCGGGCACTCCCGATCTCCAACCGAACTGTCTCCCCTATCGCTCCCATCTCGAGGCCTCTGCCCTACACTGCTCTGACTCTGCCCTGTATACCTCGAACTCTGCCTCTGACTCTGACTATCTGATCGCTGGCTCCGCCCTGGTCCACTCGACCTCCGCTCCCTATCCCTGTCTCTGTCTCTGTCTCTATCTCTGTCTCGTCTATCTCTTGAACTCTGGCCCGAACGCCGCTCCCTGGAATCGTCCCTGGAATACCTCCGGTCTCTCGAAGATCGCTCGGGAGTCCTTGCACGCCTACGCTGAAAGGACAGGTCTTCTCTTTGCTTGGCTATCTCCCGCTCTCTGATGCGGGCCATCTCTAACGCTCTGGCGAACGTAGGCGTCTCATGCATCCCGACAAACTCCCTGATATCCGCTCGCAGTCCATCAATGAACGCATCGACCTTTCGCTGCTCGGTGGCGATGTGATGGGTAGCAAACTGCGAATACTCATTAAATTGATCCACGTACTGCTGCACTGTCATCTCACCCTGCTGCAGATGCAGGAATCGCCGCTCCATCTCCCGCCTCTCGTCTCTAGGAATATACTGCAGCTCGAACACAGCTCTAAACTGATCCCACGTCATCGCAAAAGCTGCAGAAGATGTCATAGCCGACTCGATAGATTTCCACCACTGCAATGCCCCTCCCCTCAACAGATAAGCCGCATATCCCACCATACCTCTCGGCTCCACATGCGCAACTCGAAAGGCAGCCTCTACCTCGCGCTCCCATGCCATAGCCGTCCCTGGCTCACCCCCACCTCTAAACTCTGGCGGGTTCCCAGTCATGAAATCCTTAAACGAACCCCCTCGCCGCGATATAGATGAAGAAGCACCCGTGCCCGTATCCTGACCACCCCCAGCACGTGGTCCCATACCCTGATCCTGTTCCCGCTCCTGCTCTCTCTGTTGCCTGTAAAACTCAGTCAATACCCCCAGAAGCTCTGACTTGCGAATAAACTCGTCCCCTTCCGGCTTGCCCGCGCCGGATCCCTCGCCCTGATCTGCCATAACTATCTGCACAAATCAAAACAATTGAGAACCACTAATAAATCACCCGGCGTCATACACTAAGCCAGGTTAGTTAATTCCACCAAAATCAATCGCAATGGATCCCCCATGGATCGAAACAAGGTTTAAGTTAAGCATCCACTAATGATACTCAGACTTCAAACCACAAGCTTTGATACCATGCTGTAACACCCTCCCTTAACCCCGGAAATGCCACGTCAATTCAATACACAGGTGGCTTATTGCAATAGCTCTATTATGCACACGTCACAGGATAAACTAGAATCCACTATTAATTTAAAACTTTTACATAAACACAATCAACATATAATCCGCTGATTACATAATCCCAAAAGCTGCTAACATAATTAACACTGATTAGATCATTACACAAAACTAACACCAAGCTCCACAGATGATTCCCGATCCCCGCAATCCCCTGATCAGCAAACCCAGCTACTCATCTCTTCCCCTGATACCCTGAACACGGAAGACTCGAATACGTAAGCTCGAAAGCTCGTGAGTACTCGAGGGTTAGACTCTGCACAGTAACACATAGCATGCATACACGTAGCACATACACACAACACAAGCTCAATCTCTGTCCCTGGCAATCAACATCTCAATACAGGTATGAACACATAGCATACTCATGCCACACAAGCCTCTGCTCAGAGACATATGAGATCCAATGCCCAATTAGATACTCATCTCAAATGGGGAAACTCTTCCCCTCCTGCACCCTAGCCATACTCATGGCTAACAGGACTCATAGGCTCAGGAGCGACCTGAGAATAAACACAACCATATATATATGGGGACCCTACTCAGGGTTGAACAGAGCTACTCAGCTCCCGCGATAACTCATCGCAATCACGGTATCATGGATCTCATACATAATTTATATCCACATATAAAGAAAGGAAGGATCATACCTGGCGCCCACGTCCCTGTCTCATTCACAATACACAATAT